>CAJQZN010040630.1:0-12235 GCA_907164685.1 Colias eurytheme
AATTTAGTGTGACATTTTTTCGTTACGCGTGACATTTTTCCGTTACGCGCCATCTTTTTCTTATCCCTACCACGCGTGATTCGACGTATTTCTGTAAAGTTGCATATAGTAAATTATTTTTTGAAAAATAAGGTCATAAAGAAGTTTCACTTCTTACGTGTGTACACTAGTACACGCACACATTTTTTATATATTAGATTGATGTTTGACTAAGACCGCTATTGCGTACTGCTTTCAGATCCAACATGGGACTGTCAGTCCCGTATCAAGCTGTTGATGTCCCGCATGGCTGACCTGCGCAAAGCATACCACTCGGTGAAGGCGGAACTAGCGGCCATCGACCGACGGAGAAAGAAACTACGCAGGAAGGAGAGAGAGGGTGAGAAATTATTCTACTATTAAAAATAAATGAAAATTAAAAAAAAATCTATATTCGTATTATATATTCCTCTTCAATCTAGCTATACGTGTACTATGTACACAACAGGTGGCATCAAAATATTTACATATTTTTCGAAATACTTTTGTGCTATATAATATATGATATATTATAATAATATATTAAGGTATTTATTTTTGTTTCAGCTGTCAAAGCAGCCAAAGCCGCGTGCTCATGATTCGACTAGTCTGCCTGGTGCAGAAATAATATTCCGAAGACTTCAGTTTATTCGTTATAGAATAAACACAACTAAAGCACACTTTCACACAATATCTCGTTTACGTCGTTTAAGGAATAACAATACATTTCGGTATATTAAAATGATTAATAAATAAATAAATGTTTTTACAACTTTGAACTCTATATTTTATCGTTATTTTTATTTACACAAGTAAAGTCATAATTTAATGCATTTTTTGCTTTAATCTCTGAGTTTGGATTTTATATTTATTGTAAATACAAATAAATAATTTATAAAAAACTGATGTTTACTGCAAGTATAATCTTTAGACTTGTATATTAACGATTTTAATTTAAATCAATAAAGGTAGTGGTATGATACATGAATGTTTTTATTTTCATCCTCACCCTACGGCCTACTAGCAATTTGCCGATTTTAATGGTTTACCTAGGAATTAATATAGAAAAAGTCTTAGGAAAAAGTTATATCACCCAGAAATAACTGCAACAACTTGAGAGAGCTATTTATGCTTACATAATCATATACTCGGTTAATAAGATCTCTGTATCTATTATTTTTCAATAAAACATTTGTAAGAATAGTAGCACTTCAATATAAGATTATATAGTCACAGTATTACAATATTATTTTCTATTGTAATACTGTGATATAATGTTAAACTTGGAAAGCTGCAAGGCACCACTCACGTGATTGCAACAAAATCAAAACTACTCTTAATCTAGTTATATACAGGTGTCCCACTATTGGTATACTAAGCGCGAAGGGACATGTAGTTTTGCATATACTGATCACGTAAAAAATAACAAAATTACATCAAAAAAATTTGCTAAATTTTTCCTGAAAATCCATGTTTTCTTCTCTAACTTCACGCAGCCGGCATATACCGCTTCGCTAATGTGAGCATTTTGTCTATGAAAACATAAACGATAGGTCACGAGTTGGTAGCAAAGCTGGGCGGGTTGCTTGTTATGGGTGTACACATTGAATTTTAAGAATTCATCTATTTGAAAAAAAATGCGTCTGGAATTTTATAAGTATTTTTTACGTACTTAGCGTATGCAAAACTATAACCTCCTTTGAGCTTAGTATACCAACCACCAACAGTGGGACACCCTGTATATTTGTTGCTTATTTGTTGCTGCCTTTAAAATAAATAATAATCTATTACAGCTTGATTACAGCACAATTAAAATTAATAAAAGTGAACAGTTGCTAAATTTAGTTTTATTTGCATGTATGCTTCGTCTGTTTGATAAAATGTACCCATTGTGGTTGTGGGTTGGATCTCGGAGCAATTAACTAGCCTTAACTAGGCTTGTTAATTGCTCCGAGGGTTGGATAGAGGTAGTACAGGCACAGACTAATAATAATATACTACGTATACAACTACGGTACAGGTATATGGTTAGGTGTGCACAGGCGATTATTCCGTAACTATTATAGACATAAAGATTTTTTTTTGTTATTTGCATTAATTATAAGGAAAGTTCATTTAGAGGCTGTAAATAGAACTCTTCATTGTACTGCACAACGAGAACGTCACTTCGAATTTAGTAAAAATGTTTGTGTATGGGAGTGTTTTATGTAATTTTTTTCGATATTTCCCATTATAATTTTTAACAGTTATTAGTGCCTTTTTAGTTTTTTTTATTATGTATTTCGATATCAGTTTAAAGTTTTTTGGTATATTATAACGGTGCATTTACTTCAAACGAGCGAGAATGCTTATTCTAACACACCTAATCCCACTATTATAATATATTATATTATGTGCTTAATCAAATGTATTTTAGTGTTAACAGGCGTAGAGCATTCTGTCGTTGTTCATAGTGCGTTCGAAAAGATTCTATGGAATTTTCTAATACTGAACAACACTGAATGAGTTTTCGCAGTTCGCTTAAACACTAAAAGATCACGAAAGAATGCTCTCTGTTATGTAATAGTTATGAAATAATAATTGCCTGTGCACACCTGTGGTGCACACTAAACGATTACACAACACCATGTATATGCCTATTTTGTAATCGAAAGAATGATAACTATGTACATATATGTAATTAATTACTTATTCATTTAACATAAACATACACACGCCACGCAGGCTTTTATAGGCCAAAAAATTAGCAACAGGGCTTTCTTTTTTCCAACATCTATAAAGTTATGTAACATCATATTATCATACTTTAACCACTGTACACAAAATACTCATGTCAACTACCTATATTACGTCTTGCTCTGTGATGTCAACATTTTTCCCATACTTTATTATGCTAATGAAAAAAGGGTGGAAACTGTATAGAAAATCCGACCAGAAATTCGGTTTATCGTAATATTTTCTGTTCATATTAAATTGAGGTAAATCTTTCTCTACTATACTAGACTGGGGTAGAAGCCTTTGAAAATAATGAAAAGATAAAAAAAATCGCAGTCGGATGAAACCCATTAGAAAAGGAGGGGAATATGATAAAAATGTAAGGAAAAATAAATTACGGTCAATCCGAGTTCGGGCAGCGGGAGGGGGGAGCTTTAAAGAGAAAAAAAGGTTTCTCTCGATTTCCGACAAAACTACAAGTCCTATAGAAAAAAGTTCAATGGCAAAGTTGTAGGTAATTAAAAGTTCTAGAACTTTTGTATTCACAATTTTTTCACATAACCTAAAAATTTAGGTGAAAAATTCAAAAAACCAAGTTTTTGGTCTTTTATTTCTATCTACTTCAAAATTTATTTTTTTTCTACGAAATTTGGTGGAAACTTACTTTATTATGTCCCAAATACGCTGTAATTTATTTGATTGAAAATATTTATTTTTTCGTCTTATTTTGAATTAATACCAAAAAAACACAGAACATTAAAAACAAATAGAAGTGCTATAATGTCATAATTACTATGAAAACCAGTGTCGCCAAACCCACACATTTAAACCGATAGTTATACAGTACACTACAAGTAATCTATGCCTTTGATTGGACAGCTTAATTTGAGTAAAAACTGACTTAGGTTATAAATTCAGCATTTCAATATGTACCCTAACGCACCATGTTACGGTTTATTTTAGTATAACATCCCTAGGTATATTAGCTGTTTTGTTTCTCATTGCACAGAAATTCCAAATTCGAAAACATCCAGCTACTCCACAACAGAGGGCGTTAGTTTTCGATAGATATAACTTTGAACCTCAACACATAGAGATAAGGTTGAAATTTGTGTCACTCAACATTAATGACATTAACTTGATATTTATCTGATGCTATGCCCTGAGGGATGTCAGCCTTGTTATCGATAATTCACAAATAAATATTTTTTGTGTATTTTTTTTTCTTTCTATTATATGAGTATAGTATAACGTGTCACATTTTGGAGTATTGCACGACTCATGATGCGAAGCATCAGAGAGTGCTTTACGATCGAAAAATTTTTTTCGCCTCATTTTTGCAGCTATTCTTATTATTATAGCCTTGTTAGTTCACGGAATCAAGATATTTTGCATACTATTGTCGAGATAATTTAATGGAGATTAATCCCATACTTTTTAAAAATTGATTTACTTCAATAGAATTGGAAAAAAACACCGAAATAGGTCAAAAAATTTTCCTGTCCGTCATGTGTGAAACCTGAAAACACTATAACTTGTGAAAAAATCCATCATTTGAGTTAAATTTTTTTTTTAAATATTCTAATCGACGATTGTAGGTCACTGAATGCGAATGATTAATTAGTTCAGTGTCGTTTTATTGCAATTAATAAAAAACGAAAACTACAATACTGTATATCTATATATATTTTTTTTTTTTTTTATATTTCATAATTAAATGAGCATTATGAGTCGTGCACTTTTGGATTTTCCAAACTTTTGTTTATTACTACTAAGTACGTCTTTTTATATTATTATTATTAAATAAAAAAACGGAATAGAATAGTATTAATCTATATTTAAAAAATACAAACAGAAAATATGCATTATTTTAAATCTTGGAACTGCCGTAGGTTTGCTGTATCGGTGGCCTTTGTTAGACCGCTTAGTGCTGTTCGGCATCCAGTTAACTCGTCACGTTGCATTTATCCATTTCTCTTTTAAATTAGCCTCTTTGGGAAATCTATAAATAAATTGGACAAATGAAAGCTAAGGAAAAATAAAATAAAATTTAATATTTATAATGTTTGTCTTTTCTAAAGTATGGATACTGTCGATATGCACCACAAGCATCACTAAAGCGACATTCGTTTGTTTATTGCAATAATATTCCAGAAAGTCTTGTTTGCTGTTCAATCTATAATAGTACTAATTTCTTACGGATTAAGGTTCATTTTGACTAGATATTTGTATACAATTTTGACAAATTACAAGCGAAGTTATAACATAAAATATTATATGTAAAATAAATAAAAATAAGACTTACCGATGGTATGAAATGCCTCCATTGCTGATATTATTTCGTCTGCTATCATTTTTGCACTCTAATACCGAACAACACGTCCTAATTAATGAATAAATATGGAAAAAAGGTTTGACAGCTGACAACCGACTCGAATATTTTTCTGCGCACAACCAGGGCCATGAAACTTTCTTAGCAGAATGTAAGAAAAAAAAATGTATGGAAAGTGTCGACATCTTGTGATAGCGGAACACCGTTCTCAAAGCTTGTTGCAATTTGATCCTAATAGATGGCGCTATATTATAACATGAATCTAATAATTTATTATTTTGTCAAGAAAATGTATGTAACAAAGAAATCGAAGAAAATATTCTAATTTATCACCAAAATAAAGAATAAATATTATTTTTTTCACTTAAGTTCATTTAATAATAATAATCTTACATCTGTCATCATAGATAATACCTGTGATAATACTGTATATATTCTGTCATTGTCATTTGACGAACTGTCAAGTGTGGTGATTTTCATTTTTCGGTTTAATTCAAATTTCATTTGCCTTCCTTGTGTGTACTACCTACGTATATTTTGATATCTGCTTTTGAACTTGGACCTGGATTTGTGATTGATGCTTTTGACGATTGACCCTGGCGATAACATTGGACTTAGATACCTCTACGAACGAAAAGACTTGGCGATAACTTTGGACATAGATACTTCTACGAACGAAAAGACTTGGCGATAATTTGGACTTTGAATATTGGATTTACGTTTTCTTGATACAATGCCGAGAAAAACCGCAATTAAATGCTTTTTCGGATGTAAGACTGAAGGTATGTTAACATTGTAGAACCTATTTGCACGCACATGTTTCGTTTTTGGTTGAGCAATAGAAAATTTACATACTGGTACCTATATTGAAGGTAAAAGCACCCCGCGGTTTCACCCGCGTATGTCCCATTCCCGTGAGAATACCACGATAAAAATTATTCTTTATCTTATGATGTTTAAGCTGTATTAAAGTCTTAGAATATAAACATCAGTAATTTATGTATGTATTCAAAGTGTAAAGTTTCATTAAAATTCATTCAGTATTTTTTACGTGAAAGATTAACAAACATCCATCCATCTTTACAAACTTTTATGTTTATAATGATAAAGAAGTAGGTTAGGATGGTATAGTAGGTGGGTACTACATGACTCATTTGGTTTGTATGTAAGAAAAAATATATAAAAGAGTTTAAAACATGTTTTATTGTAATGTTTCAGGTCCATTCCATCAGTTTCCAAATCCTCTTGATTCAGAAAGATTTAACAAATGGAAATCTGTTTTAAGTGACAATATTGTTGCAAGAGGAGATCAGTATATACACAACAATCTCAGATTATGTGACAGCCATTTTGAAAATTATTACCGTTCTGCAAGTAAACGGCTGACAAGGAATGCAATTCCAACATTGAACATATGTAAGTTTTGTCTATGATGTATTGTCGCATTTGTTATCACCTAGGTAATAGGGTAGGGAATACATAACTAATTCTAGTTACATTCGTAAAGGATAGTTTTTTTTTAATACTTACCTATTTATTTTTGTTACAGGTCCAAGAATGTATTCCATATCTACTAGTGCACAAATCCCCATAGACGTGAATGTAAGCCAAAATGTAGAATATTCAGGTAAGAACATTGATCTATACAAGTTTATCAAAACAAATATATGTGCACAAAATCAGTTTTTATCTGCAACTATTTGCTGCGGTTTCATTAACATAGTTCCAAAAATGAAAGAATAGAATAAATTTGATTGCTCTGGTGAGATGGCCGAATTGGTCAGGCGTCCGCCCCGGATTGGTGGAAAGACGTGGGTTCGAGTCCCGACTTATTCTTTAAAAAAAATATATTTATTAAGCATTTGAATGCCATAAAACCATAATATCAAATTCAACATGTATTTCTCTATTACAGCTTCAACTTCTCATGAAATCCCCTTGATAGTTGAACCTAATCTTTTGAAAAAAGTGAGAAAATGTAAATCGGAAAACACTAAACTCACAATGAAATTGTTAAAGTTGAAAAAGAAATGCAAATCATTGAATGATAAGCTTAAAATGGCGTCAAAGCTATCAAAAAATGAAGCTTTCCTAAAGTTAATGGAAAAACTGCCAGAACCAGCAGCTATATTCACAAAAATGCAGTTAAGCCAAAGTGGCAAAAAACCAAGAGGGAGGCGTTACAATATGAACGAGAAGGTTATGTGTCTAACAATATTAAAACAGAGCCAGAAAGGTTATGCATTGTTGGAGAAATTATTCGCATTACCATCTAAAAGATCATTACAAAAAATATTGAGTTGTGTGAATTTGTCACCTGGTATAAATAATTGTATTATTAACCATTTGGAAAAATGTGCTAAAAAGTTACCCAATGAAAAAAAAATATGTTCGCTTATATTTGATGAGGTTGCTCTGACTCCAGGTTTGTTTTACCAAAAAAGACCACAGGTAGTAGTCGGCTTCGAAGATAATGGCATAAAGCGAACTAAAAACATAGCGGATCATGCACTTGTGCTAATGATTAAAAGTTTGATGGCCAAGTATAAACAACCTGTGGCCTTTACATTTTGCCAAAGTGCAACGAAGTCAATCGACTTAAAAATTATTATAAAAGAGGCCATTCAAAAAATTTCAAGCACTGGCCTTGTCATTGTTGCGACGGTATGCGACCAGTCGCAAACAAATATGTCTGCAATTAATGCATTAATTAAGGAAACAAGTGCAATATACCTACGAGAAGGAGTTCAAAATAAAAGCAATACATTTGAAATTGATGGGAAAAAAGTATTCCCCCTATTTGATCCACCGCACCTATTAAAAGGTTTACGAAATAACCTATTAACAAAGAATTTAAGATTCATACAGAATGGCGAAATAAAAATTGCCAAATGGCAACATCTTGAAATGTTGTTTGCACTTGACAGTGGTGAAGATGATGTTAGAATTATGAATAAACTCACTGAAGCACATATAATGAAAGAAAAGATACCAAAAATGAAGGTGTCACATGCGGCCCAGGTCTTTAGTCAACGAGTCTCAGCTACTATGAGATTTGCAGTCAGTATGTATTTTTTTATAATTTTACCAATTTTAGCTTTAATTAATATTATGTTCATATTTCAGACAGATAATTTTTTTTGTACCATTGAGCAACAAACTGACTCATACATATCTGCATTGCTCAGCAGGTCTAAACGAATAGTTTCCGTTCCCGTGAGAATACTGAGATGAAAAGTAACCTACTTTTGTGTTTATTCAAATCATAAATATTCAGACCATCAGTTTAGCCGTTTAAGCGTGAAGACTAAACAAACACACAGTTTCGCATTTATAATATAACTAGCTTTTGCATGCGTGGAATTCGATTATATCGCGCCACATCGTAAGGAGTAGTCTTTTCCAAGGTCTAGACTATTATTTTGTCAAATTAGGTTAAGTGGTATAGGTGTGAAAGTGTAAACAGACCGAGTTACTTTCTCCTTGTTTTCCCTGCGTTATTTTTTTGTAACATTGTGTTGTTTCTTTTGCAGGGCATAAAATACTTCCCCAAGAATGCCATGGTACAGCAGACCTGCTACTTCTGGTTGACAAATTGTTCGATTCATTTAACAGTTCTAGTTATAAAGATACAAAAAAACCACTACGATCTGCCCTGAAGGCAAACTCCCCACATATGAAAGTATGGAATGAATCATTACCCATATTAAAATCTATGGAATTTATTAATATCCGAGACGGCATAGAAAGATATGTGCAGGTGCCGTCGATAAAAAATTTTATTAATAATATTTATGTAATGATTGAATTATTCAACTTTTTAAAAGATACATATAAAATAAGCAGTCTGTTGACAAGAAATTTAAATCAGGACCCCTTGGAAAACTTTTTTTGCAATATTAGAAGCAATGGGGTCCGTAATACATCTCCAACTTGTTTGAATTTTATAGGAGCCTACAAAACGCTGTTAGTGAACAATTTAACGTCACCACATTCCGTAGGCGCCAACTGTGAGAAAGATGACAACAAAATAATGAAATCTCTTAAATATATTATAAATATTCACAGAAAAGAGCAAAAACCAACAAACAGAGACCCACAAGAGCTGTTGAATGTGGATTCTTTGTTGAATATATTTAGCAATGATGTTACTCCAGGAACCCCCAACATACTTAACATAGAAGCCAAACGATATGTTGGGGGGTACCTTGTAAAAAAATGCATTGCTAAAATGAAAACCTCATGTATTACATGTAGGCGACAAATTGTAAGCACAACGCCTCCGACAAATAATGATTACATTTTAGTGAGAGATTTTACTGGTAGATCTTGTACGTATCCGTCGGAGGCGTTGTGTAAATTTTTAGAAGATGTGTACATAATTATACAATTAGAATTGAAAGATAATCCACATTTAGCAGGCATAAAAGATAAAATTATTGAAAAAATTGAAATCTTCTGTTATGTTGGTTTTCTAACCTGTAAAGAGCATAAAAAGAAAATTATAAAAAATTTAATAGATTTCACTATTGATTTAATTATACACAGTTGGTGCACTAATGTCAACAGAATGCTAACAGGAAAAATTACTCAAAGTTGTACAGATGACCCAGTAAAAATGCAAGCAATAAAATATTATAAAACTCACAATAAAAGAAAATAAATAAAAAAACATTGTTTTTTTTTTGTTAATTCCTATAATTAGTTAAGTTTGTGCTTAGAATGTAAATTATTCGATATAATTTCAGTTTGTACATTTTTACAAATTAATAACCTTTAATTTTCGAAAGCAGCAGAGAAGGTATAAATATAAAATAATAATATAACATATAATTATACATATATAGGTACGTATAGATACCGATTCAGTGTAGCGCCATCTATTGGAGCCGGTACAATATAGTTTCACTGCGGAAGCGTCAGTTTCGCATCTATTCCTATATATACAGTATTATCTATGTGTACATATCAAAATGGCGGATTCACTACATAGTATAAAACAAAGTCGCTTTCTCTGTCCCTATGTCCCTTTGTATGCTTAAATCTTTCAAACTACGCAACGGATTTTGATGCGGATTTTTTAATAGATAGAGTGATTCAAGAGGAAGGTTTTAGTATATAATTTATTAGGTTTTAGACAAAGCGGGCGAAGCCGCGGGCAGTAAGCTACTTGTTGATATAATGCTCGCGGCATATAGAAAATAGATCTGAAAATGGCGGCCGGTTCTTATGGTATGGTGGGCAATACAACTTCTCAAATATATTTTTTTTTGGTAAGCTTCCCTAGAGCATTAAACCAACCGGAGACGACACGCGCAATTCTTTCATAGTCAAAAAGTCTGTCATTTTCTGTGGAGGGACGAGTCAACAGATACAAATTAAGTTTTGTTTGGTGCCCTTATAACACAATATTATGTCTTAAACCTATTTGTCAACCTATTTACTTATTTATTTATTATGTATTTAATTGTCATGTGTTTGGTGTTTTTTATTTGTATTTTTTCTATGTTAAGTATTGTGATTGTCAGTTGTAATAATGTGTTATTTTTGTGAATAAATGTTTGTCTATTTGTCTATTTGTCTTAGTGGGAAATCATAATTATTAATTCTTTCTTAATATTATTAACCAATAATAGTAAAAATTATGTCTAAAAATATTTATACATACATTAAATATCAATCAAACATAACGCAAATGTATAATCAAACTCAAAAATATCAACGAAAACAACAAAATAACAGGGACTTAACAGAACAAATTTAACGATAACTCAGCGTGCGTCAAGTAGCTCGGAAAGCAAATCCTTACTGTTTTTAATTATAAATAATAATTTCAATTATATTTTTGTGCAGTCTTTACTGTGTGAGTATAACAGCGATAGAGAGTGAGCGAGAACGCATGCGAACCGACGCCATTTATAGATCTATTCTATCTGTTCAGGTAATAAATTCCTAGCACGCCATTTTGATCCCTATTTGTATCAATGTACGGTAATGAATGGCTTGCAACTTTTTTGAAGGCGCATTTGAATAGTTAAGGAAGGTGTCTATAGCTTTATCAATAGGTCGACAGATGATTATGGTTGGATGTATGTATATGTTAATGGTGAGGCAGTGCGTTATGTGTGTATGTTTGTGTATTTGTATATAATATTATGAAAGTTTGTGTATTCGCCAGAATAAAGTAAATAAAATTTATTGCATCTTGATTTTTAACTACTTCAAAAAAAGGGAGTTTGTTGATTTGATTGGATGTATGTGATATTGTGAGAATTGCAGTTTTTGTGTATGTTTGTCTGTATGAGTTTCTAAATATGAGTGTATAATTTCATAATTGTATGTATATTTGTATGTATGACTAGCGGTCCGCCCCGGCTTCGCCCGTGATACATGTTTACGTTTTCTCTACATAAGAACCATCCTCGTACTTACTTCAAGGAATATAATAAAAAAAGAATTATCCAAATCAGTTCAGCCGTTCTCGAGTTATGCGCTTACCAACACATTTTGCGTTTCTTTTTTATATATAAGATTGTAATCATCAATACATATTTTTTTTCCGCAAATCTGTAAAAGAAAAAATGTATTGATGATTTTAAATTGGTTTAATTGTTATTACTTTATCCTTGCAGAATGTCGTCTTCGCACAAGGACTTTGTTAACCCAGCAGATTTCTTAAAGGTGCTTTATGAAGACGAAGAGGAGGAGTATCAGGGTGACGTGGGCAATAGTGACGTGGAGGTAAAACACAATTTGTTTTGGAACTTGTATTATGTGCGTATATAAGATAAAAATGTTTAATTGTTCCAAAGGATGGAGTTAATGAACACTAGTCATTTTGGGAAAAGGTTTTATAGATCTGATATCTGCATATTGTTTATATGGTGTGATGTTCTAAGATTGTTTTAATTTATTATTACACGCTTTATATTAGCTTCACCTGTATGTTTGTAACCGACTTCTTTGGGCGCGATTTTGACCCACTTTAAACGGCCAGATTTCGTTCAAACTTTGTAGATTTAATGAGGACCGATGACAATACAGTAATTTGATAAAAATTTTCTATTTTTTAGTTCGGCTTTCTATAAAAAGCGTGTTTTTTAGTTTTTTTATACTATTATTATTTTTTTTTAATTACGATTGGGTTAGATAATATTTTGTATGTTTTAG
>CAJQZN010040631.1:1519-17627 GCA_907164685.1 Colias eurytheme
GTCAATCGGAGCCGACTTGTTACTGCGTATTGCTAATTAAATAAATTAGAATTTCGCCAAAACACTTATCGTTTGCAAGTTACGCTATTATATTAAGAGTATATTATATTGTAGGTTGTTAATCGTTTGCAGCTGAAGTGTTTGATACGTGTTTTGGCAAATTGTTGGCTTTCACACCGAATTAGAACGTTCTATGGCCTCTGAATTATTTCAGCCAATACTGTACAATAATTTACGATACGTTAAAAGTAATATGAGTCATATAGTTTCATTAAAAAGTGTTAACACTAAAAAAAATATGTACTTGTTTATCAATACATTTTCCTACACATCAAAAGGGCTAATAAGGCACATAATAAAAGGTATAATTCGATGTGAAAATTGTTCGAAATCATTTAGATTGTATAAAGTAAATATCTTAGCTTGAGTGAGTGCACTCTCTTATATTTTCGTGTAATACGTATCATTTTGATAACACAGCTGTGAAAGCGATATATGAAGTTGATGTATAATTGTTTATAACAATTATAAAAAATGTGGCAACTTTAAATAAATTTATGTCAAACAATTGCATCTCATCTGATTTTTGTGCTTTGGTTTTACATTTTTTTTTCCTGTAATTTCCTTTTTGCGGACCCCTGTACTATTGATAGACAACTTAGAGCAAATTTAATCTATACTTAATATTATAAAGCTGAAGAGTTTATTTGTTTGTTTGAACGCGCTAATCTCGAGAACTACTTGTCCGATTTGAAAGATTCTTTCGGTGTTAGATAGCCCATTTATGGAGGAAGGCTGTAGGCTATAGCAGAGAACTGCGGGTAAAACCGCGGAGCACAGCTAGTAAATGATAACTGAAAAAAATTCTAATAGAAAATTAATTGTATATTGATACATAAATATACATATATATTTAGGGCTTTTCTCAACTAATCAAATAAAATATCACATAAAAAAACAAAAAAAAAGGTTAATAACTCAATCATTGAAAAGACTGAAATTTATATTTAACAGTTGCCACATTCTTACTGTATATCTATTGTGTAATTAGAATTTTAGATTTACTATAGATTCTTTGATTATATTATGTATAAATATACTTCTCATATTATTAGCTAAAATAAGTTACAAATACGATATAGTGTGATGCTTTTTGTTTTATATCTACTAATAAATAGAAGAACAATGTCTTTTAGTTTTTGTGTAACAAATAAATTATTAGCTGTCTTATATGTAAATTAATTTTGTGATATTTTTTTTTTAATTTGATATCTGCTGAGTGCACATTGTTATTAAATACGATAAATTTTAAAATCTTTTCTTTTATACTCAATGTTATGTATCATTGAATTAAAATTGTTTATAAAGTTAAAAACAGAGCAGTTATTATATTTTTATATTATTTTCGTATTCTATATGTTGATTTAAAAAACGATTGATATAATAATTTGATAAAATATCATAAATACCATTATTTATTGAGTTATGAGTCAAGCAAGTTCATTCTGCTTTATTGCTATGTTGATAATTCATAGCAATCAAGGGCGATAATTTTTATTCAACGACTGATACAGAATAGTAGATTCCCTTAGTTCCGTGTTGGGTTTAAGTACATTTAATTAAAAACTAATTTATAATTGAAATTTAATCCCCCAATGGACAACGCTTTGGTTTAATTATACCTTAGAATTATTTTTGAAATGTTCACTTGCAATCAATGACAATTATTTATATTTTACTATATAATATCTCTTCAAATCTATAATAAAAGTACAGTGGGTATAACAAAAATACATTGGGAACAATATCCTGGCTGTTTATATTATTTTGTGATATTTCTCGGTTTTCATTTAGGTAGTACCTAGATTATGGAAGGAAAATCTTTTCGAACTTAGGTAGGTTGAATTTAACCATATTCTTAATGTTAATTGTATTTAATCACGAAATGTGATATACATATTATTAGAAAAGGAAGGTCACATGTCTATCGTAGTTTTTTTTACTCTTTGTATATTTTGCAGTAGCAATGCTGTAAGTGTGTTCCTATTTTGCTAAAACAATTAGGAACCGAAAAATGTGTTTTAGTTTATTTTATTTACGTCACAATTTACTTTGTATAGCAAATATCACGACGCCAGCCTACCTATGGCTTTTACTTATGGATTGTTATATCTCAATTTAAAGTACCGAAAATTTTCAGCCAGAGATTAAATATTGCACGTCTCGAATATAATAAGTACTATAAACAAATAAACAAACAGAAACCTTTATATTATGATTTTTTTGATACCTAAAATAAATATTCGGGTTCATGTGCCAAAAGATTTTGAATAAAATTAAAGCACTAACTGCAACTTATCTTCTCAGTACGATAAAAAAAATCGTTGATACTATGGTGTTTATGTTTATTTTATTCGAGATTTGCTCTATTATTGTCGATATGTTACGGCTTTTTAAATTATATGAACACACAGATCGTAGTGGTGAAAAGAAACTATTAAATTGTTTAAAATTATATTTTTTATTTATTTCTTACGTACTTATTGAATAAATAATTAATTTAATGAGTTGTTATAAATATGATTTTAAAACTTTCTTTCCATAGATAACAAAGTGATTCAGGGGTGTATTGAAAGAGTTTTTTCCACATTTATTTATTTATTTATCGAATTGTATACAATTGGTTAGTAAATAATATAATAATTTTAATGTGATGTTATATTAAATGCAAAAAAAGCTTAAACTAGGCAGTACACTGTGAACAAACAGTTTTATTTGCTCATTTAGTTAAAATAGATTCTACCGCATTACTTATATTGAGATAAAATATTGTCATATATAAAAATTTCTAAAAAAATAACCAATTAACGAATAACATATTAGCACATTTTCATATCGCACAAAATATATAATCTAGTAGGCGGTTCCAAGTACTTTACCTATCATATGTTACTGGAAAAAATAATTCTAAACCTTTTCAATGATTCCTGCAAGCTACCGAATATATTATAGTCAAATGATAATAAGGGCCACTTAAAAAAGGGTTATTAATTCAATTAGTGATTTAATAAGTTTTATATTAATAATGGTCAATATTTTAAATTAAAGGGCCATTACAATATTAAACCAGATACAAATTTTGGAGAAACAAAATATGGTGGCATCGATTTTCTATTGAATAGTATATAATATACAGAGATCATCCCTCTTGGCAGGTCTTATAAATATCTATAAAAATAATAATAATCATATAAAATTTATATTTTGTATGGAAATTGTATTTACATGCAAATAATAATCGACGAAAGATCCAAATTCAGTGCCATTCGTATTTATCAATAAATATTATATACAATTTTATAGTAGGTATGATATTGTAGTCGCTTGGTTTAATTAGCTCTTGATAAAACGGCGCAATTTAATCAAGTGTCTGAACTGAATGATATCTTTTATTAATATAACAATGGCGCTTTGATACAGAAAATTGAATTAAACGCCGCCCTTTGTTAAAGAATTTTTATGACAAAACACTATTTAAATTATTTCACCAAAAAATTGCAACATTGTGGCACACAGTCTGTCACATATTATGTCTTTAGTTCTTATCTCAGTTCAACAGGATAGAGCCAGGACAAAATAATATTGTCTCCGAGCGTACGCGCCGCGCCGTACTGTTGCCGCACGGAGCGTGTTGTATGAAATAATAATAGTTAAAAAAAACTAAAAAACACGCTTTTAGTTCGGTTTTCTATAAAAAGCGTGTTTTTTATTTTTTTTTAGCTATTATTTATTTTATCAAATTAGTGTATTGTCATCGGTCCTCAATAAATCTACAAAGTTTGAACGAAATCTGGCCGTTTAAAGTGGGTCAAAATTGCGCCCAAAGAAGTCGGTTACAAACAAACTGCAAACATACAGGTGAAGCTAATAAAAAGCGTGTAATAAAAAAGAGAATCGTCCGTGCGCCGTGCGTCTAACGCACCGCAACCGTCCGACACGAAACACATAAATTGAAAGCGCCCTAAGAATTATAGAATATAGGGTATATCTTATTTGACGGCGATACCGGGTTAATATTTTATAAATTGAATTAAAAGGTTAGTAAATCATCAACAGTATCGGAATTTTGTGAACATTCATTTTCGTCAAATGCACCAACATTTATATAATTATTGTTCACCGAATTTCTCTTCTCATTTGAAGAATCCACGTTTTCGTTCGAACTTTTCGCTTCTAAGATCTTAATTCGTTCATTTTGTTCCATCACCAGATCTGTTAAAACATCAATTTTGCTCATTAGTTTCTTTATGAGCTGCAGAGTGTCGCTGTCGTTAGATTTAACACTTTGTCCGCTGTCCCTTGACGTCTGTCTATCTAAAAAAGGGGAGCTCGAATTTAGCTGAACTTTTATTCCTTCCGAATTTCCCAAATGTTTCATGTAGAAGTCGGAGCTCTTGAAGATTTTGATTTCGTCGGGTGTGAGGAGACTGTAGGTCACCTTCTCGACGTCGTTAGCGTCGATACTATTGAGAACGTCTTTCAGTTGGTCGGCGTACAGTTTTTGGAGCGTCGGCTTGAGGCCTTCGATCAGATTGTTATTGTTATTCCAGAAGTATGGAATATTCTTCTTGTTTATGGCGTTGTAAAATTCTTCAATCATGTCTCTGAATATTACGCTGACTCTGCTCTGCCAGTATGTTTTGTCGTTCACTTTCTGGATTTTCCAAAGGAATAATGTCTTGATGTAATAACTGGCTATGGCTTTCATCCCGAGGGCATCGCGTAGTTTCTTCACCTGGCATAATAAAGAAATTTTATTAATTTGTAAATTCAAACAACAACACAAATTATTATATCAAAGATCTTTTGTAATGGACAGATTTAAAAAAAGTTTTAATTTAATGAATAATTTCATAAAATTTAAATCCTCACCAGTCTTATAGTAAGTTTCAATTGCTTTAAATCTTTCATCATTTCCCGTTCATAGTCTTGAAAAGAGAGTCGCCAACATCTGTTCTTTAGTTTGTCATCTTGAATGGCCTTGTTCGGTTTGGGCACTACTAGCCACTCTTTTATTTGACTTCCATTAATTTGCCTAAAATAAATAATTAATTAATTATTGGAAACATTCTCTATTGGTGAAAAAATAAATAGATAGTAAGGAGGCTAGATTGCAACATAGCCTAGTTTTAATCATGGTTTAAAATAACGGTATAAATAGACGATAAGCCAGCTTGTTAATAATAATTGATGTACATAAATGTATATTGTTTTATTGTAGAATTAAAATATGTACACACAATAACCAGTAGTAAGTGTTTCATGCTATTACCAGGAATGATGTTTGGTAAGAACAGTAAAACATACACATACCTGTAACCTTTTGGCCATCTCGGTAACATAAATCTAATTACTGGTACTAAATCAACATCTAATTTGAAATCCTCTTCTCCGTCAGAATTCTTTATATTCAGTGTGTATGCAGGGCCTGAAGCCTTATACGTCATCAAGTATTTCACACCATTGACTGTTACTTCACCGTTCATAGTATTTAGAGCCTTCTGTACAATGCTATGCATCCATTGTCGGAATTTGTTCTGCAGGAAGTACTTGCTATCGTCTCTCCAGTCGCGCGTCACTTTATGGCAAGTATCCCATTCCTATAATATTTATTTTATCTTAATATATATAAATCTCGTGTCACAATGTTTGTCCTCAATGGACTCCTAAACCACTTAACCGATTATAATAAAATTCGCACACCATGTGCAGTTCGATCCAACTTGAGAGATAGGATAGTTTAAACATGTAGGTACCACGGGCAAAGCCGGGGCGGACCACTAGTATTATATATTTTTGTACTGATGAATGCTACTGAACAATAATAGTGTAGCTGTGCTGTGTGCATGCTTTGGAACCATCTTTATTTATATTTAAGTATTCAATTTATTATTTTCAAGTTTGAGTTACATGAATGAAATGAAATCACAAAATATTAAATTTTTATGAGCTAACAGTAGTAACTACTAATAATAGTATTTTGTCTACAATAATGCAAAATCCTGGAAATCAGTACTTAAGCATCATAGTTATAATTCCTTTCTTTTTGTTAGCATTGTCTATGAAACCAAAAATACATACCAAAAAGACAATTTTACTTTTAAATATTATATTCATGTAGCTATATTTGACTGACCAGTTTGGCTTGGTTGGTAGTGTCCCTGCCTTCCAGGCTAGAGGTTGTGGGTTCAACTCCCACGCAGGCCAAATATTTGTGTGATGAACATAATTGTTTGCTCTGTGTCTGTTAATTATCTATATAAGAATTTATTTATAAATTATATATGTATGTTTATCAGCCATTTGGTTTCTATGACACAAGTGAATGCTTAGTATGGGATCAGATCATGCAGTGTGTAAAAATTGTCCTGAAATATTTATTTATTAAGGTATACTCACTTTTTGTTTATCTAGATTGTCAAATGCTTTGCAAATTTTTAATTTTACAAATCCAGGCTGATCATTTTCTATAATAATGCCTTCATCACCATCATCGTAATTAATTGGCAGCCGTATTACAATGTCCATGTCAAACTCGTCCAACTTCGACACCTTTATCCCATCATATACACTTCCGGCGTAAAGTACCTATAACAATAATAATAAACAATTTGATGAGTTGTTTGTTTTGAAGGCGCTAATCCCAGGAACCACACGTACAATAAGAAAAATTATTCCCTGTTAGATAGTCCATTTATCAAGGAATGCTATGCCGCTATGGGCTATATATTATTACAGTGAGACCAATTGGAGAGGAGCAATGCAGGTAATCCCGCAGGCACAGCTTGTATCAGATATATTTTACTTTTTTAATGCATGGAAACTGGCAAGTATGAGATTAAAACAAACATCACAGATTATTACTTTATAATTTAATACTTGTGATATATCAGTAAAACAAATTAAGCTATGAAGAAATATAATGAATAATATTTGAATTGCAGTACTAGTAGACCTTTATAGTGCATTTTCATGTTTATATTTCTACAAGTACTGCTATTTTTATTTTTAAATCTTTCAATAGTTTTCCATTTTTAATTACTTTTCATTTCTGAGTTCATGAATCAAAACTACAATTGAAAAATAATAGAAATTTATATGAATGAACTTACTTGTGTTGCATATTTATTGAAATAATTGCACTGCTCTCCCATCTTTTGCTTTACTTGTTCAAATACACTTTTGAAAACTTCCTGCGATTTTTTTAAATCTTTATCTTTTAAAGCAATAAACTCTTTAAAAATTTCAGCCAAGTAGAGATCCAAACTCTTCTTTTTTGTCGACATTTTCCTGTTAGAAGAAAGCAGGTAATAACTATAAAATATGTACACCAAAAATATAAACGAATAATAATTCTATATGAATATTAGCATGAAATATATTTAAGTATACTTAATTCCAGGTGGGGATCTTTATATTTTTAAAAAGGTTAAGTAAAAATAAGTACCTTAAAATATCTCAACAACTTCAATATTTTCGAGATCTTCGTTGAATGAAGTACGAGTTACCGCTTTGAAGTCTGAAAAGCTTCTGAGGTATATTACTTGCTATGTGCTTCTGAGCAAAGCTGATATTTTCAATATTCACATACATTTTAAAAATTGTACTCATTTTATTCATGCACACAAACCACTGACTGATTTGATTCTTACCTCAGCGATATAAAGTTTATTTTGCTTACATTTGAATTATATTAGCCGGCTGAGGTTTGAAGTTTTAAGGCCGCTGCATACGTGACGGGATTTTACCCGGACGGGACGTGACGGGAAGTTTTGGAAACATCGTTGCATACAAAATGTATCCAAATACGCATATGTCACGGGAACATCGACGGGACGGGAACGTGGACGGGAAAAATATCGTCGCCGACGATGTTTAGCACGTCCCGTCCCGCACGTGCCCCGTCCCGTCCGTGATTTCGCTACGTATGCACAGTCGCTCCGTTCGTGCCGGAGAGATTAGTAGTGACGCCTTCCAAGTATCGAAAATGGACGACGAAAAACTAATCGAATGTGTTCGCTCATATCCAGCGTTGTATAGTATAGCGAACCCACAATATTTAGATATTTAGATATTGTGGTATTCCTAACTATACTTAGTCCTTTTCACCTATGATGATTCCTGTGACACTTCATCGTGTTCTGAATTACGTAGGTATTTTATGTTTAAAATGCCAAAATAATTTTAGTGCATAATATTTTTGTTTTATGGCGGCATTATTACCAAAAATATAAAAATGAAACATCTTAAGCTTATAAATCAAAAACAGTATTGTTTAGTTTAAATTCAAATTCAAATTTCTTTATTTGCAGAATGTAGATTACAAAGATGTTAATGTTTTCTTGACGGTCGTAGCTTCTTCGTCATCTAGAGCAATAGCAATTAAAGCCAATTCTTGAATTGAAAAATCCATCTTTCGTTGTTCACAACACTAGCACGTTAGATCAGAATCACGTCACGGTGCGTATGCGTTTGCTCCACGTTCCCGTTGTGAACGAGGCAATCACGTGCCCGTCCCGCTCACGTCCCGTCCGAGGTATTTTCCCGTCACGTATGCAGCGGCCTTTAAACACAGATGACAGACGTAGAGTTTAGATATCATAGACAGTATGTATTTTACTTACTGGGCAGCGTGCTATTGGTTGTTACCCTTGACAATGTAAGTGCGTCAGCCGCTGATTGGCTCTGAATGAACTAGCTTGTCTTTGGTCGGTACTTGAAACACAAAAAACAAAATATGGCCAAACCATTCACGCTCGTAATAATAATAATATATTAATTAATACAGTATTTAATTACTATTGGTATTAATTATATTATTTTGATATCATGATATGCCTTGCGAAATAATATTTTTTTTTATATTAATCCTAACTATGTAATATTAGGGGCATTTCAGGGTCAGGTTTCAGATTTCGGTAAGGATTTCGGTTATATGTTACACTTGTATATAATTATCTTCGGTTTGTATACGAAATATTTTTGCATTTAGAAGCTTAGTTTTCAAAATACAGGTCTTTGAAGATGTCGACTTCGAATGTAATTATAAGTTTAAGAAAGGGAATTTTTAAATAAATTGATGACTGAAAAATAAATCGCATTAAATAAGATTTTTAGCCTCATATTTTTAATTTCGAATTTATTTTTAAATTCCTAAGAAAAATAAAAAAATATTTTTCTTTGTAAATTTTTACAAACTTAGCATATATTTTTATTTTTTTTAAGATTATTAAATAAATGGCTTATATTATGCTTAAACTTCATGCAAAGTTCTAGAGTTGTTTAGAAGCTACACGTATTATTATGGCGAAGCGCGGCAATATCCCCATACTAGCGCCTAGCGCGACGCGACGCACTGCTGTATTCATGCAAACGGGATTAAAAAATAAATTCGAGAAATTTGAATAAAATGAGGTGAAATGAAATGTATACTAGGTGTCAGCGGATAGGTCTTTAAAAATTAATTGGAGGTTTATAAATAGGATTTCTACTAAAATAAATAATTGACGAGATAATATAATAGATATAATATATATATACAATATTTCGTATACAAACCGAGGATATATACAGGTGTAAGTTGTAACATACTAAAATATAACCGAAATCTGAAACCTGACCCTGAAATCTGTGTCCGCTTCGCGTGAAATGCCCCATTATTATATATAAATAGGAATGTAACTCTTTAGTCTTTCTGTAGGTAGGTCTGTTTCTTTTTCCCGCCTCAACGACTGAACCGACATGGATGAAATTAGTTTTATCCCGGAAATTCCACGGGAACTCTTCTTCTTGTCGTGGGCGGATAGCTAGATAATAATAAAATAATATAAGCATATTCACTGAAAATACCTCTGTCTCTGGGTCTCTGTCCAATAAGGTGTTCTTAAAACAGAGGACACTCACCGCGTTGAATTACAAAGTACATAGTTTGGTGAAATATGTGTTCTCTAGGGTTACCACTACACTAGTAGCGTAGCTTCTAAAGTCTTGGAGTGAAGATCACACTATTAGATTACCTAGTCCTGTGCTATCCTGATTGCCTGTATATGCATGGATGTTTGGCTCTTACACGTAAAAACTACGGAACTGATTTGGATGAAACTTTACAGGAATATAACTTATACATCAGAATCACACATGAGCTATAGAAATACTTGATTTTTCATGCGGGTTCGTCCGGCCGGTCGTTCGGTGCATGAAACTTTTTTTTTTTGTGTGGTGTTTCTCAATGTTAGCCAGAGCCCAGAAGGGCTTCTACATTTTAACGCGGACGTGTGGGTGAACTGAAGGTTCACCCTGGTAGCGACATGCGCAAGGGCGTCCCCCCGCCACGGGAACTCGAACCTCGGCTTGGGCTGTTGCTTGAGTGGAGGAGGCCGGAAGTGCCCTAGTCGGACGGGGGTGGATGAAACTTTAGATTTCTGCCAACGGTGATTATTGACTAGGGCTGTTAAAGAGTTTTTACTAGTAATTAAATAAAAGAACATATTTAGGTCCTTAGTTTAGGTCCTAGAAGAAAATGAATCTAAGCTATCTTTTTTATTTTGTACCTATGACTATCCTTACAAAGTAAAATATGAATGTCGGTCTCAATATTAATTCTTTAGACACGTTATCACACCGTTAACAGTATAATGTTTTTGTAATGGGACTAGGGTTTGGGAATTCTCGACAATTTCAACGTCCCGGGACACGAGACAGGCTACGATCAAAGTCCCGGGACTTCCCGGGACTTCGAGACTTTTTTTATTCTTTTTTGATTTCCGGTGAAACGTATTAATAAAAATGGATTTTTTTTTAAATCAACATTAATTATCGGTTAAATCAACATTTATTAAACATAAAATATAATCACAATAGTTATAACTTTAATATGTCAAATAATTGGTATGTTTATTCCTAT
Organism: Colias eurytheme; assembly: GCA_907164685.1. Classification (NCBI taxonomy): domain Eukaryota; kingdom Metazoa; phylum Arthropoda; class Insecta; order Lepidoptera; family Pieridae; genus Colias; species Colias eurytheme. The sequence continues at coordinate 12,483 of CAJQZN010040631.1, forward strand.
AATCACAGATTAACTTTTAATTTAAAACAATTATTAAATATTATTATAAAAAAATAATTTGGAAAATCCAAAAGTGCACGCCTCATAATTTTTTTTTAATAAATATTTATTAATTATTATTTTTGTTTATTTAATAACAATTAAACCACATCGAATCAGACCCTGAAAAATGAAAGGGTTCTATTCCTGAGCATACTCAAGCGTAAGAGAAAAAAAAAAGACTCGATTAGTAAAGTATTTCGGTCGCTATCGTGTTAACAAGAAAAAGGATCCGCACATACAGACACACGGACGTCCAAGACAGAACTTTTTTAAACTGTTTTTTAACTAGTTTAAATAACAAAAATGACATCAAAAATATCATGAACGTTAAAAATAGTGTTTTTTCTTAATATGTGTGTGTATGTATTATCTTACAAGTGCAATTTATGATACATAAAGACATTTTAAGTTTGAAAAATCAGATGTTTTGCGCGAAGTGACAGTAGTACCCACCTCAACGCTTCGCTTATGAGGCGTGCAAAAAGAAACTTAGTAACAATCATACTAACTTTAATATCATGTCATAATCATTTTAATCATAATTTGGTAATTTTTATAATCACAGATTTGTTTCCTTATCTGTAAAACAGACTTTTGAATCAGTCTTTCAAATTATTAATCAGTTAAAAAAAATAAAATTACTTTGATTTTATAAAATAGGCTTTTAAAAAAATCAGAGCATTAACAGCTTTGTCCGACAATCTGCTTCTGATTTTTGTAATAACGCCACCGGACAAGGAAAACACTCTCTCATTTTCAACAGAATTCGGTTTAATTGAGTTTAAGGCTTTATAAAGTAGTTCTAAATTTTATGTATGAAGTATGTAGACCAAGTAATTATTCATTACAGTAACAGATGGCGCTAGCTAGGCTCATGCAATGCTTTGAAAATAAAAATTAATACAATACATACGACTATCGTGTCTCGTCTCGAGTCTCGACCCAAAAGTCCCGGGACACGAGACAACGAAATTTACAAAAAGTCCCGGGACTTCGAGACACGAGACGTCCCGGGACCCAAACCCTAAATGGGACTGTGTTCTTCAAATAATGAAAAACATAGAAATCTAAATAACAAGACACATATAGAAGTGCTATAATGTCATAATTCGTATGAAAACCGCTGTCGCCAAAATCAACACATTCAAACCGAAAGCTAAACAGTACACACAAGTAAACTATGCCTTTTATTGGACAGCTTGATTTTAGTGAAAACTAACTTAACTATTAAATTAAGCTTTTGAATATGTATCCTAACGCACGAATTTACGGTTTATTTTAGAATAACATCCCTAAGTATATGAGACTTTTTGCTCCAATACGAACAAACGTGATAATAAGAATGGTCGACTGTGTCATTCATTGTTATTTCGATTACTATGGTGACACTCGTAATACTTGTAAATATTCTATAATTTTAAGGAAAAACGGCATTATTTCTAAAAAAAAATATTTTCCGATGAAATATTATTCCTTTATAAGTATAATTACAACTTGAGGAAGAATTTCCGCAATGGTAATTGCTGAAACACACCATGTAAACACTCATACGTCTCCAGAGCAACTGAACAGTGACAAATGCACTGGTGATGTGAAAATCACCTGAGTGGCGACAAGGTCACGCACGCTTACGACTTCTAGTGTCTTGTTATTTAGATTTCTATGATGAAAAAGGATTGTGAAAAGGATAGACCAAGTACGTCAGAACTCTTCCATCAAAATGACAATGTGACATGGTATTTTGACTTGGCACTGTTTACAAAAATCATTCATTAAAAAATTAAGAAATCATGTGGAAATTGGTACGTACGTAGTTCAATGCTTGGGTTTTTACGTTTGATAAGAGATGAAACATGAAAACATCCTATCGGATGGATGGGTGACTGCCGCCAAGCCAGATAAAGAATAAAATATTACAGTAACATTACATTAGCCACTAACTAATAGTTTTATTTATTTATCTAGTTGTGCATTATGTATTAATCTTGTATTGCACGACTCAATGCGAAGCATTACAGTGCTTTACGGTTCGGTATTTCGGTTGAAACACGATTGTAAAACTAGTGTAAAACTTAATTAATGTAATCGCATTATTTTTTATTTTATTAGCTGTAGATCTACTATGCGGAGATTGATATTGCAAATGGTGATATTATTTAGCATTGTTTAATATGCAGTTATCATCGGAAAACTAAAATTACCTAGTTACTTATAATCTTGTTTTCGGAATGAGAAATGAGTCTTGCACTTTTGGATTCTCCAAACTTTTAGTTGATGTTATAAATTATAATTAGTTTTCTCGTCGTTAATAATAAAATAAGATTTTAAATTATACATAACTAATACGATTGTTAAACGTAGTACTTATAAAATCAAGATCAAAAATTTTTATTATCCCAAAACTGTTTGGACCGCTGATATTAGGTATAATTCAATTTAATAGATAGGTACTTATGTGTTTTCGTATCTTTCTTCTTTATATAATTACATAAACTTATACCTATATAGTTAAAAGAATATCATACAATCATATTAGAATTGGTGATGATAGAACACAATATCTATCCGTAAAGTGGTTTATAAACATTTATATAAACAGCGCTAAAGTGTGCAGGAATTTTATTTACTAAACGATATTAACCGATAGGTATTAAAAGCATTATTCATCACTAATTCTTTCAAAGGTATTTTGTTATATTTAATTAAATTCATTAAGTTGAAGAATTGAATATTCGGCATAGTATGTACCTACCACCAAACACCAACGACAACGCCTATTCATGAGAACTTAGTGATAAGCTTTTTTACTCAGCAAAGTAACTAATTACATTAAAATGTTTGTTCGTTTACGTAGAAAAAACAGTTTCCTATTGATGTAAGTAGATTGTAGACTTTGTAAACATATGATTATGAAGACTAGACGGAAAGTAATAATTCGCGGAAAGTAATAAATTAAAATTATGCGCGGAGTTAAAGTTATCGAATTCTAATATTTATATGCATTTTAAAGGTTTCATTCTTTATGAGATGTGTATAGGTCGAAGGGAATTCATAACAACCCAGATTGGTCTTATTCCTAAGATTGCTAAGACCTAAGTGATTTGATCAAATGACAAGAAATGTTGAAATAACGACTGCAGGATTTGACTATCTCCCTAAACAAGTCTTAGAATATTACTTACGTAAAAACATTTGAAAGGTTCTTTGAATTGCTGCGAATATTTTAAATATTTATAGGTAAGTTAGTAAGTACATAAAGTTATATGAAGATAAAAATCGGCTATCCATCATATGATGAAACAATATTAATAAAAATACCCGTCAGCATATTAAGTTTCATTACTTTAATATGTAGTTAAAATTCTCGTGCCCGGATGTGTTTGTAACTATAAAACACCTCCGAAACGGCCGACCTTCGACTATAATTATTATGCGGTAGGTCTGAGAATTAGCTGTGAAGTCCGAACTATGCTCAGAACTCCAAAAGGATTAGTTTAGGTAAGATTATAAGAATATATAGCATTGTAAAAGTAAAATAGATAAATAGGGTGGTTTTAAATATGTAGAAATATGATATTGTATGTGACCAGGCATAAGATGAGCAGTCGGGATAGCTGGGTGCCCATAGCAGCTGGCCTGGTGGTGGGCGCTGGTCTCCTCGCTCTACTCTATAAGGCATTCTGCGGCGGCGGCCCCTACAGCAACTATCAGCATAATATTGGAGTTAGGAATTATAAATGTTCTTGTAAGAAAGGGGAGGGAATCGTGAGTAAAATCTCAAGTCTTAAATCTTGTTTTCTTTATTTTAATATTTTCTTGAAACTGAAAAACGTATTCTGTTGTTTAATTTTTAAATATTTATAAATAGTTATAGCAGTAACGTAACGCGAACGTAACTACCTACTTACCTTATTTGAAATAAAGTAATCAGATAACAGCGTTTCTTTTAATTTTCTAGAAATAGGCAATTTTTAGGTAACTATACATAACACCGATCAATTGATTTTTGTATTCAAACCTTTGCAGTGTCACATTCATCCAGACAAGTTAAGACACTGACAGAAAAGAAGAAACTCAAGTCCTCCACCGCTGTCGCAGGACAATGTCTTAATTGTTAAAAGCAATAGAACAATAAACAACAATAATGCAGTGGCTGAAATCCAAATAACATTGAAGAAACACCAATGCAATGTGTGATTGGTAAGTACATAATGCGTTTATTTTGCTAGTCCTAATTTCTTCACTTTCTATTTTGAAAAAAGCGTTTTGCAAATACGTAAACGCTATGATGATTTATTTATTCTTTTGAGATGAGGTATAAAAAGGTAACTATGCATTACTTAGCTAATAATGATATATGGTATCGATATGGTTCTTAATATTTAATTTATATCTTAGATACTTATATAATAATATTATACAACTGGAGAGTTTGATTGTTTACTTGAACGCGCTAATCTCAAGAACTACGGCAAAGATTTCTGGGAACTACTGTACCTACCGATTACAAACATTCTTTCATCGTTGGTTAAGTATATGTTGATAATATACGTACCATTATAGCGTAGTCAGAGCGGACTACTAGTCTCTGTATTAAGTACATATATTGAATACTAGCGGTCCGCCCCGGCTTCGCCCGTGGTACCTACCTACATGTTTACGTTTTTTTTTTCATAAGAACCATCCTCGTACTTCGAGGAATAGATTCCGCAGCGCACGCGATGACAGAATTTTTATTAAGAAATTTTTTACACCTTGGGTTACATTATTGCATTTTTGGTAATGATCTCTATTTTTTTTTGAAAATGCAATATAGCCTATGTTGCTCAGTGAAGATGCAGCTTTCTAATGGTGAAAGAATTTTTGAAATCGGTCCAGTAGTTTATGCGTGAAAACTTACATACATACATACATAATTACAAACCTTTCATCTTTATAATATTAGTATAGATGTAGACTATGACTTAAGTATAAAGACTTCTAAGTTCTAATATAATCTGTGATTTCCAGCGCCGAGGAAAGGGAGAGGAGGCTAAGGGCGGCGCGGTCCCGAGGTACGTCCCCCCCTCCCCCGCCGGGCTTCCTCGCTAGCCTCGGAGCCCT
>CAJQZN010040632.1:0-14482 GCA_907164685.1 Colias eurytheme
ATTTGCTGCTACGGAACCCTTTGTGCGCGAGCCCGACTCGCACTTGGTCGGTTTTATTTAAATTTACAACGGTTTTGTTACTGGGTACAACTGTATAACTGTACAAAAAAATCTCGGTGCACAGAAGCCGAAGGCCTTATCTTCAAAGTTTATAAATTAATTTTCTAAATATATTTTCCCACGATTATGGGCCACGAAGCATAGCCATTTCTGGAATTATATTATTTATCGAATTAAATTTAATTATAGAATGTTAAGCCTTCTTATCTAATATCGACTAAATACTATAGTTCTACTAAATCGCATAAAAATCCTCTTAGTTAGTTACTTCGTTTAAAAGAAAACAACATTTATTTAAACAAAAATCACATAATCCCCTCCTCAGAGATGTTCCTCCAATACTTCCCCGGCTCCTCCCTGGCGCAGGGAGCGGCAGAGGAGATGTCGGACTCAGTGGACTGCCGGCGCTGCCGCCCGCACTGCGCACACACGCACCACGAGGCTGGGATTACCAGGCAGAGGGTGGACACAGGGGAGAGATACTTTTTGGATCACTACACGTATGTTAGCATATACAATTTTTTTTAGACCTCAACTTGTTAATTCATCTGATTACTTCCAAGTTCTAACAGTGCTTAGTTACGATGTACCGACAAAAATCGGCAAAATACTTTGTAGAGCTCCGCTCTCTATATTATGATATTTTTTCAATTTTTAAAACATACAGTATGTAAAAAACCATTGAATGATTCAAAGAAAAAAACAAAAGGTAAAATTAATTGCAAACAAAAATTAACATTCTAATTATAGTGAAACTTCTTTATCGGGGTTGGAAAAAAATTTAGTGTAACATTTTTTCGTTACGCGTGACATTTTTCCGTTACGCGCCATCTTTTTCTTATCCCTACCACGCGTGATTAGACGTATACTTTCTCCAGCGGAGTAGGGATAGCATATCGTTTTAACAAGATATAAAATAAGGTCATAAAGAAGTTTCACTTCTTACGTGTGTACACTAGTACACGCACACATTTTTTGTTAATTATAATTATGTACTATTTTGAAATGCCTTATAATTAATACATAAGTACTTTTTTATTTATAGCAAGAAACTAGTAAACTATCCCAACTCGACACTAGTCCACATTTACTTCGCATCAGACCGACAGGAGTTCTACAGCGTTGGAGTTACTTACCGCTGGTTCGACTTTGCAAGTAAATTTCTTTTCTTTAAGTACGTGTAATTAAATAAATAAATAAATATTATAGGACATTATTACACAAATCAACCAAAAATATAGACCGGGAGATACTGACACAAAATTTCGAGTCATTTGTAACAAGGATGGCGGTTCTACAGGGGTCTTAGTACGCAATGACAAAAAGAAAAATGATGGTGTGAACGCTGGTACCGGTGGCTTAGTCGCGTGGGCGTTTGTCGAACTCGTCGGAAAAATAGCGAAAGTCAAACGATTTGTAACACAAAAATTTTAGAATTTACCGATAACCCATAAAAAAGTAGTAGGCGGTAGTGTCATGCCATACTTTTCCGGTGTGACTTACAGCCCGCCATACCGGCGCGAATGTGTTGATTTAAATAAAACAATCATTCAACCATTTGTACCAGGCTAACTTTTGCACAGGTAACTATCGTCGTGCAGCCATTTACGAAAATCGCCATGCCATACTTTTCGGACGATTCCAAATGGTCGCCATACCGCCGAAAATCTGCAAAAAATTTTTATTTCGCCAAACTTTTTGTACCAGTATTGCATTTGGATTTTTGGAGAGTATTTGATAAAATGTGACCATTATTATATTTGCCATACTTCTAGTAGGGGGAAAAAGTGCTGTCATACTTGAAAACTTAATTTATTATTAATTTATATAAGTGAAGATTTCCAACACTTAGATCTTTGAAATTTTGTATTTATATTTGATGATCCTCAAACTTACAGGAAAAATAAGTGCCATACTGTTACAAATCGTTTGACTTTCGCTATTTTCCGACGAGTTCGACTAACGCCCACGCGACTAAGCCGCCGGTACCAGCGTTCACGCCATCGTTTTTCTTTTTGTCATTGCGTACTAAGACCCCTGTAGAACCGCCATCCTGTTACAAATGACTCGAAATTTTGTGTCAGTATCTCCCGGTCTAATATTTTTAAATTGCTTAGGACATGATTAATTTTTATAAAATAGCGTTAAATTTCATACATTCTTATAAATACATAGTATTGTTTCAAATTTCCAATTAGATTAGTTGATAAATTTAAATTTCAAATATTTTATTAATTTTTAAGATTGATCTCATCGATTTGTTTTCTTTCCTTAACTTCTTACTAGATGGCGCTATTATAAAATACCGATAAAATTTAAAATACATGTTTTTCCAGTATAAAAACTCTATATTTATGTCTTCCAATGTAAAATAGTATATTTTATATAGAGATATATTATGTCTTATTTCAATTTTTCAGTATACATAAGCAATCACTGGATGACAATAGTGGGGATGGGTTTAATAAACTTCTGGGAAGTGATCTACTTCACCACATTCCGGTGGTATCACCACTATCAACGACGCAAGGAATCCATGGAAACGACTTATGCTTTTAAACATTTATAATTTCAGTTCAAATCATTGAGATATATATGTACATATGGAAACGACACCGCATAAATCACTTATGTTCCGCTCAACATAAGCCATATGGCTTAACTGCTCATTTTTTATTTGTTTAAAAGTGAAACGCATCAAATATGCCTTCGTGTGTGTTACGATATTGCACAAATAATACGGAAAAGTGACTTACACATAACTTTTCATCGGTAAGTACCTAACTAGATAATAATTTTTAAAACTTAGAGCAAAAAATGGCACACAGATTTTGTTCGTGGTGTCTCCTCCATACGTAGTATGTACATAATATTATCTCAATGGTTCAAATATAGCTTTTTTATGATTAAAGATCGATTTGTTAAATAGTTAGGTAATAATATAAGATATTATTTGTAAAATATAAAAAAAAATCTTGTAAAGGAAATAACTATTAAATGCTTCAAAATTTTGAGTTTGTGAAATGCGTTTCAAATTAGAATATGCCATGATAGACCCGCGCCATGTCGTGACGTCATTTCTGTCATGAAAATTATGTACGTGCTTGTGTACGTGTATATGATTCGTTTAAATAATGCATAAGTACCTATGAATAGTTTTAATAATAAGTTAGACAATTCACAAAAAAAAGAAAAACTAAATGTTTTTGTTGCTGTCCATACTTTAGCTTTACTATCTAACTTTGACAGATCAAGGTCATTGACGCGTATATTCTTATTTGAAACGCATTGTATATGGCTTGGTATACTCATTGAGAGGATTAATTATTTCTGCCTTTCAAAATAACAACATAATGATCCTCATTATCTCCAATAAAAGGTTTATAAAATGTTATAACGTCTAATAGTGATTGCTTATAATAAATAATAAGTTTTATATGAAATAAATTGATTACGAACTTTGACCATTACAAATGTGGTCAGGGCCTGTATACCTAATATGTAGGTACTTGAAAATCTAAGGTCGATCTTCAATTTAATATGCGATTTATTATAGGTATCGAAAAACAAGAATAAATAAGCACAAAATAATAAAATTGTCAAGTAATTTGAATAAAAATATATGTATTAGACTGTACCTAAAGTTGTTTTCCTTGACTTACCCATGCTTTCTTCCGCGTGCAAACTATTTCTCCTCATAACACAAGATAACACAGTTAGTAATGTTTCTTCAAATTCGAGAGGAATCAGACAGACAAATTAAAGAATCTATCAATGTTGTTTTTTATCACACTTTTTTTCGCAATTAAATCCAAAACTTATTCATTTTGAGAAAGTTTCAAAATCTAACTTACGTAGTTTCGTATTTAAAATAGGAGAGTAATGAACTTAGTTTGCCAATGCAATGGTCTAATTAATTCATATTTGAACTGCAAATTAATGGATAAAGCTGTTTGTTTATCACCATTGTCACAAGTTTAAACAGATCTAAGGCCACGTTAAAATACCATATTGCAAAAATTGCTGATGATGCAAGTTCGTCAATAAGTACCTACCGTATTATTTTACCTACTTGTTCTTGACTGTGAATTAGTTCTTAAGACATTCATTAGGATTTATGTACATACTCTAATTTCGATTTGATGAAATATAATATTTTTATGAATATTTTGTGTTAAGTAATGTTTGTTTGTTTTAATTACAATTTTTAAATACGTATGTTAGCAGGATAAAGTAAGGATATCAAAAACAGACTATTTACACACTTTATATCTAACCCTTATTTATTGACATACAAAAAATACGAAAGTCGCTTGTAATTAATTAATAATAACCCAAAACAAAATATTATCCATTAGTTGAACTGCACGGGGTCTTGGGGCACTTCCGTTGTGGTAGTGGTGGTCCCCTTCGAACCGTCGCCGATTATCGATGGAATCACCTGCAATAAAGTCAAATTAAATATCATCAATATGAGGATGGGCGATATGTATGTTTATTTAAATTATTGTTTAAATATTATAATTTTGGTGAAGTTTTTTTACAAACTAAATCCGAACACAATTTATCTTCCCCTTCCTCTACCCTCACCACACATACAACAAACATTTACCTATCCCACTACCTGTTCTCCGATCATGACGAGGACCTGTGCGACCTTCTTCAGCGCCTCTAGGTCCTGCAGCGTGGGCAGGAGCCGCTCCGGGGCGTCGGGACGAGCGTGCGCCCGGGGCAGACCGGGCAAGCGGTCAGACTCGTGGGGCAACTGGGAAGTTTATTATTTTTAAAAATGAAAAAGATTTAAGATTTAGAGAACAGACTGTAAATATTATCAAAAAAAAAATCATGTGGGTTTGTGGTTTGCTACTGAATTAGTTTATTCTGGGTTCGGAATATTGTTTCTCTGGACTATAATTAACATCAAAATACATTTTTAAATTTTACTAGATCTGTGAACTTATGTTTATTGAGCTATATTAATATTAAGGTTATTTCAACACGCAACTTTTACTTAGTTTTGCATTCTTTTCTTTCTTTAATAATACAGGAATTATATTTTACTATAATATAAACACGTAAAATATATTATTTATTCTAAGAAAATATTTAGGTTACCTTAAATTAAATCAAAATAAAAACATTAAATTCTCAAAGGTTCAAAACAACTTACAGAGAATGTCTGGACTGTCGTAACAATGAATGCAAATAAAAGAAAACATTTGGAAAACTCTAACATTCTTTTAAGAAATGGCAAAAAAAATATTTCAACCAGACCTTTATAACTGTAGAAGACATGCAATCGGTAAGTATGTCAGTTGTCTACATACAGAAAAAATAATTTGTCTTATTTTGTAGATTTATATATTTTTTAAAAACAAGAATAACATACGTTCAGGTACAAGGAAAGCGTAATATTTTAAATTTGAATGAAAATGTAAAAATGAATGTCTTACAGTACCTACAGTTAATAAAACAATTAAATGACAAAGATTTAAACGATTATAGAGCGGCTCACTTTTCAATCGAAAAAAAAAACATATGATAGAGTTCTTATTATAATAATCGCGAAAACTCGAAGACAATCAAACATTTCATACCTAAAAATATTTTTACAAAATTATGTTACATTTTCTCGATAAGCACCTAAAGTCATAATACATCAAGTGAACCCCGGTGCGTGCTACTAGCTCATTCGGTTATCTCCAGCCGACGTGCAGGAACTGCTCAAATAACAATTTTGTTGTTATCAACGATTATCCGTTTGATTCCGCAATTTTATTGTAGTCTCGAAGAACACTAGGGACACGCTAACAAATTGTACATAAATCTAGACGTTTTGATTGATAGCACAAAGCATTAATAAATAATAACTAAATTAACCTAATAAAATAAAATTTCAAAATCTAAACAATGAATTAGATTATCGTTCTCATTTTATTCATTAGTTTTTAAACGAATTAAAGGTAATCGCATCATTATGTGTGGCTTATTCATTTCACATTCCTTCCTATAAATAATTCATAAATCTGTATATCCTAATAGAATACCCACTCACTCTTGACCTTAAAGATGTAGCAAAGCTTTTTGATTCTTCCATATACGCTGACATTTATCAAGGATCGAGATAATTGATCACTTCAAGAATTTCCGAATCCGTGTTATAGATTAACAATGTCCGTCTCTGTATATTCACATTATGAGTTAAATATAACATTTTTATGTTCATCATCCTAGTTATAGAGACTCTATGTTATTAAAAGATTTCTGGCATAAATAATCACTGAATGCTATAAATATTGGGGGTTCGTGTGCAATCCCGTGACACTGGTTCAATATTTTATTTTGGTTATTATTAATAGATTTTCCATATTTAAATAATTTATTATGCTCTATGATAGAGTCTATCGAGATTCTACTACGGTTTATACTGATTATTTTTCCGACCCAAATATCGACCAGTAGAATTGCACCCTTCGACGTCACGTGGTACAACCTACATGGTATTATACTGATAATTTTTTGAAAATTTTCTCTGGTCGTTGACGTCAAACTGACAGGTTCAATTCAATTGTGAAATTATTGGCCGACATTTGGGACGGAAAAATAATCTCCCGAATACCACACGAGCTTCAAAATTATCTGGCATTTCCCTCAAGGTTCCCTGCAAACAAATAAAGTCGTCAAGTTTTTCAGGAAAAATCACTCGCGCTTCGCGCTCGTGATTTTTTAACCTTGACTAAAAACTTGACTCCTTCATTTGTTTGCAACGAACCTATCGGAAAATACCCGATAATTTTGAAGCTCTTGTGGTATTATAAGTGAATATCCAAACTACATTTTCCGGTTAAAAAAACCGCATCTTTTAAAACTTCACAGAATTGAGGGTATTAAATTGAATTTTACAATCATCAAACAGACTTATAAAGGACAAGGTTCTAATACAAATTACACGGACATATATCAAGATAGACTAAGCGAGTGTATGTACTTCCCGTGTCCAAACTACGATTATGAAACTTACTTGACGCTGGCCTACACTCAGTCCGCGCTTGCAGTTCGCCAAGGAAAGACGTGAAGCTGAATAAAGTAAAATGCCGAATTACGCCGTTATAAACTGTAGAAACTCCACAGCTGTGAGTGGCCGAGTTAGCAGAGATGTTTCCTTCCATCGGTAAGTAATTTTCTAATCAGAATATGCACTATTTATTTTAAAATCAAATAAAGAATATCTGTGGAAAACGATCGTGACAAACACGGATACCAAATCATACGAAATGATTCGGAATACATTGCGGCTTTTACTTGGCACGGTAAAGATCGCGTCGTATGATAACAAGCAATGAATAGCGTCTTCTCATTTTTCTGTTCTCATTTTTCTGTCCAATTTTGTGGTTAGTGATGTTCATTTGATGCAACAGTTCTCGATTCTAATCGATTTTATAATCGAACAGAAAAATGATAATTTGAAGGAGCAATTTTTCAGAAAAAAAGGCATAGATTTTTTTTGTCATTTAATACGACTTGACCTAGAACTTTTAAGTATTTTAATACAAAGGTACTAAAAATAAATATTATGACATGGACGCCATTAGTTAAAGTGTCATCTTGGGAGTTTTTTAAGAAAACTCCTTATTGCTTAGACTATGTTTGTTTTTTCAGTTTTCCAAGTAACCCGAACATAAAAGGAAAATGGATCGATGCAACGGGACATAAAGATTGATTGATTGACAGTTTCATTACTTTCTTTCGATGGCCTCTCTAGTACGTAGTACATGGTAACTCAATGGGCATAATATGTAAGAAAAAGCTAAAACACATTAGTTTACTTGTTAGAATATTAAAAGGTTTATAACTTTATTGTATCATCCCTCTGTCTATGGTAATTATCATTTTTCTGTCTTGAATCGATTTAGTAATCGATTACGATTCATTTATTTGACTACCTCTTAGACATAGATCTAGTTTGATCTGATTTCTTTCGATTTACTTCGATGGGATAGGACGATACTAGAATCGCCGCGCGAGTGGCGGCCTAATCGATTTAGCGTAAAATGAAATTAACATCACTAAAAAGCGCTCGTGACGTCATAACGCGTCAAGGTCAGTACAAAAAATATGACACGCTTGGTTTTCATACAGATCGCGGTACTTGCGTTGTCTACTTATATATACATGTCTGTGACAAATTAGAATAGGTATATTCTGCGGGCGCCCAAAGCATGTAAAAAAATTGATGTCTCTTTTTGGAAGCTAATCACGATCACAAACAACATCATAACACGTAATATTCTTTGTGTAAACCCTATAATATGTAGATTTATTGCCCGCATAATATGGCCATTATAGAAGAATAGTTTTATTATAATATTCGGAAGTACGTCCATCGCACAAGGCTCGCTTGTAAATTGCCCAATCGGAGCGACCTCGCCACGAGCATTAGGATTGCATCTGTTATTGTTATTTACTTCTAAGTTCACTCCAATGTCGAGTGGGATCTTGATAAACATTTAACACTCATACATCGTATAAACTATAAACTGCTAAGTAGTCGTTGACCGCAATTTCGTGCGCGTGGAGTAAAATTTATATGCGTGACAACAGAAAAACGCTCGAGTTTTTCTCGATGCTATGAACTGGCTCTATCATCATCTAAAACATTTTCATTCCATTTCATTCCAGTGAGAAATTCATCTTAATCTATTCGTTTACTCGTTCGTTTATTAGTAGAGATTACCTTCTGATAAAACAAATGAATTCATTTTTTTATTACGAAACCTTTGTTTATTAATAACACAATAGATATATTATTCATGATCATAAAGGTTATAGACATTTCCATTTTAAATAAAATGTATAATTTAATATTTGTACATGTATTGTAATTGCGTGCGCGATCGAAGGATTTGGCCTTAACCGTCGTTTGAACGATTCACAAAACACGCCTCCGACATTGAACTTTACGCTTAGCAATCATTTTAGTTCTTCAAATGTTCAATAATAATCGATACAATCATTTGGTACACGGCATTTAATAGTTACATTAGATGTAAATGCAAATCTTTAACTAAGGTCAAGAACATTTTAGATGTTTTTCTTTTACTACGATTACATCGTGAATTATAAGTAAGTGGGTTTATTGATTATTATTTTTAAATCACGTTTCTAAGCTTACAAAATATTATTTTATTAAATCACTAAATGGTAAGTAAATATATAAGTAAATACACATTGTAAATAAATATTGACGCGTGTAAATAGGGGGTGGAAAATGCATGGACTTTACGCTACAATGTATCGAAGCTGCGGGTTGAAAGCAATTAGTTTTTTTTAAGAATTGAAAACCCGTATAATTATATTGTACTTGTATAATATGAATAAAATAAATACAGTAATTTATCACTTGTGTCTCTGATAATCAGCGCTGCGCGGTCACCAAGTAATTACTTAGTTAATTTGCACAAAAACACCACCACACCTTCAAGTTTCAAGTTTTTGTGAATAAAATAATGGTAAAGTATTAAGTTGGTGCAAAAACATAGGTATTATAATAAGTTGATTTTATAAATTATAATAATCTACCTATTCACATTTTTGGTTTAATTTTGTTGACATTTTTTTCTGATGATGTTTTTCAGAACTTATAATATGATTTGTTTAGCTAATCTGTGTCTATCTTAAAATTACAAGTGCCTATGTAATATACCTATTTGAAAATATACGTAAAAGGTGTTAATTAGACCATCAGGAACATTATCAACAAGCTTAAATAGAATAGCAAAAGCATCTACGCATTATAAGTGATAATGCCCTACAAATTCACCATTTCGTCATAATGCAGAGCGTGTCATACATGTTAAACTACCGACCTCACCTGCCTCTGGATACGTCACTGCTATTTTTACGTAATTTACTGGATTCTCCATAAATTATGAGATGATTATATGATGTCCGTGAAGGTCTGAGCCCTGAGGGTCTTGTGAAACAAAATAACTATCTAATTGAGGCCAATACCTTGATAGCATCGAAATAGTTTACTGATTTTATCGAACTAAAAATATTTGTGAACTATTGTTTTTGAGTTCGCTGAATGAGGTATTTATAGAAAGAAAATGGCGATAAAATCTTCCTATTGTATTTAATTAGGCCAAGAGCAAATTTAGTACAATTAGTATTTAGTAGCAATTAGGTATTATTTTTGGTAAATGGTATGCTTTAATAAATATGTAATTGAAATACTATACTCATATTATAACAAATAGGAGGCAATCCATTTAGAAGTAGCTAAATCAAGTAAAACGTATTATTCCAGAAGGTCTCTCAAGATACATAGAATATCAATTATTTAGTTAATTACATTTTCGAGTTCGTCGCACTAGCGAAGGAACAAAAACTTTTGTATAGTTAACTATCATAATAACGGTTTATTTTTTGCTACATAAAATTATTATAATGACTTTATTCCAATTATTATTCATTCACTTATGTGCTTATTTTAAAATACATACTAATTCGTACTATAACAGGGGATTTGGAAAAGATAAATCAAGTTTTGCATATTAAATGATAATCACATGATAATATAGCATTATGAATCGACGAGGATTGCAAATCGCTGACCTTACCCGCATATTTAGCATAAATTTAAAACTAGTTTTATTTCCGGAAGTGCATCTGTTTAGAATCCTTGGATTAATACAAAATAACATTCTATTAACATTTAATTGCCCGCGGAAGCTTCGCATGTATTATTTATATGTTTGTTCCTGATTTTGTCATCTCCATTAGTTTTTAGATTAATATAATTATTTAACTATCAACTTAATGACTATTTTGTACCTAGTTTATCGAATACATTTATAAGTTGAACTTTTAATACCTTTTATGGGGATTATACATATAAGTATCCCATGTGTTAATCTTATTACTTAGTTTTACCAAAATCCGATTAACCTTTTTTGCTTGATTGAGTTACAAACACGAGCATTGTAATAATATGTACAGTTTAACTTTTATTATTTTTCCGTGACGCCTAGCACAAATAGAATTAAGTACTAGTACTTTAATAAGGCTTCTAAAAATATGAATAACTAGCTGTCCCGGCAAACGTTGTTCTGCCTTACTCTTATTACTTAGGAGTATGAAAAATAGATGTTGGCCGATTCTCAGACTTACCCGATATGCACAGAAAATTTCATGAAAATCGGTCCACCCGTTTCGGAGGAGTATGCAGACTAACATTGTGACACGAGAATTTTATATATAAGATTATATGTATTCATATTTTTTACTTGACATCCTTTTCAGCATGCAGCTGTTATTACAATTTAAAATGCAGATACAATAAAAACAACGTTTACCTATATTGTGATAACCGGATAGATGCTGTTTGTGGATCAATCAACCCTCGGGGCTTAAGAACTGCCGTAAATGGAGTTAACAATATTATGGTTAATCATCATCTTATCGAAGGAAATAATTATTTGCTAAAAAGGACTGAATTTAATGTTTGTATAATTATGTTATTTTTTGTAATCACATACCTATCTAGAATTTTTACTCTACCAAATATAGTCTTTGATTTAGATCCTTAAATAATCCTAATATAAACAATTATTATCATCTAAATAATATGAAAGCTTATATGGTCAGCTCATAGATGTAATGTACCTACTCTTTCATGAAAAACTCCTAGGATCGGTGTGAAAGATTGATTATATTTCCGGATATCACATAGGACAGTTTTTCGGGTCCATGTGAGTGAAGTAGTACCATATTCTTCTTATTTTCATCCTGACCTGACCTAGAATAATAATTCTGTTCGTATTTAAACTAGATACAACAACTAATCTATATTGAATTGTGATACATAATGCGCAGAAGTCAGAACGTCTGAACTCTAAACCAATTCATTTTTGATGAGATTTTCGTCATCTAAAATAGGTAGGTATACATTTTAATTATCTTATACGTATCTCACAGTCACAGTAGCCAAAACCAAAACTTTATCGATGACATCCGTTAGTAATTTATTTTAAACGACACATTTAAAAATCGATTAATTTTATCTCATATTCGTAGACCTTTATTTTGCTACCATTCTATTGTTTATCAATTGTATTCGTGATTCTAAGAAACCACGAATTAATTTCAGTGGTCGTACATAATTATACATTAGGTATTGTTGTCTACTAGCTTCTGTGGTATTAGCGTGTGAAGATCAAGGCCTGTGTGTAGTGTGGTCGTGTGTGCAGTCAGCGATGTTGGGGGCAGCAGTAGCGGTCGCGCTGCTGGGAGCGGCCGGCGCGTGGCTGCCGCTCTCCACCACCCTGGACTATCTGCTCCGAGCGGCATCACAGACGTGTGCGTTATTTTGATTTTTTTAATTTGTGTATTTTTATGTGCGCGCGGAATTAGCTGTTTATTTTTTCGTGTTCTATTTTTTTGCGGTGTGGCCTAATTTTAATTTTAAATAAATAATTCTACATTTATAAGCATAATAATTGTTAACGTATTTAAGTAAATTTTTGTTGAAAGTGTGAAATCTACATTAATCTATTCAAAAGGAGATGAATGTATCATTGTAAAATAATAGTGCTTCTATTTTCCGATTGCATTTATGCACTTAAAAATACGGAAAAAGTGTACAAAAACAATGTTTTCGTGTAGAAGGACATTATTGTTTGTGGTGATAATCTGTGGCAGCGCCGGCGCATCCTTGCCGGCCGCAGTAGACGACCTGCTCGTAGTGGCTAGTGAATCCTGTGGGTTTTGGTTATCTGTTCTTCATTTCATTCATCAGTTTGGTTTAAAAATTATACAAAATTACAAAGTTTTGTTTTTGAAGTGAAACTTCTTTATCGGGGTTGGAAAAAAATTTAGTGTAACATTTTTTCGTTACGCGTGACATTTTTCCGTTACGCGCCATCTTTGATTCGACGTACTTCTGTAAAGTTGCATAAAAATTAGGTCATGAAGAAGTTTCACTTCTTACGTGTGTACACTAGTACACGCACACATTTTTTTTAGTTCTCTTAAATATTGGGATTATTTCATTAATTTTATCAAAAGGAATTGCATGCAAAAGCTTGGGCTAGTATATATCTTTATAGTTTTGGTAGTGTATAAAATATAAATTAAATAAAATGTGGTTGTAGCACGTAACATGATGTTATTGTAGACCGCTATAATATGTTGTTTATTCCTGTGTTAAATTGCCATTTTATATAGGTACTAAAACAAATGTAAACAAAAAAGCTTACATGTATTTTAATCATTGAGATTTAGCCTTTTTTAGCAAAAAGAAGAGCGCACTTGACTTATTTTTATAAACAATGGTTGCATTTTAACGCTGAAGGAAGTTTTAGAGGTTCCCAAATAATTATTATGTGAAGTGAATAGGTATATGTATTTATCTTGAATGAAATATGTGTGAGAAACAAATTGTTATATAATCGTTCAAATCCTGCATAATATTAAATGCCTACATTTTAACGTCAATTTTATTGAATAGTTTTTTTAATGTAGGTAAGTATCTGTGTATTTATAAGTAAGTTTATTTTAATCATCCCGTCTTATTTTTAAAATGGAAGGAACCCACGATAAAGTAATCATAATAAAAGTTAGAGTTGAAACAATAATAAGTACTTATCTTTATTCATTCTATAGTAGGTACTCTAAAACATAAGTATAACAAAAAAAATAAAATTTAAATTAAATCATAAGGTTAACGATTATAAATTAAGATAACAATATTTAAATCCAAATATTTTTAGTACAATGACTTTGAATAGGCCGTTGTTTTTTTAAGTCAGTAATTTTAACAACACGTGAGAAGGTGAGGCTTATTGTTCATTCAAATATGAAATAAATTTATCAGTGTAAATTATAATTTGTTTGCGTACATGCTACATCCGATAATTATTATTTGATTAGGTATACTTGCTTTGAAGGTGGAAGAAGCATGAAGCATCGTAAATGTTGATTTCTATGCAAATTAACTGCTTTCTATAAAATATTTAGTTTTTTATGCCTACTGACAAGATAACAAGTATATTTTTATTGTTAAAAACTTGGTTACTAGATGGTTGCTGCTATTACAGTTTATTTTTTTTATTAAAACCAATCATAAATTATATCATAAATTAATTTATCCCATAGAGTGTCAATAACCTAATTTCGTTCTGGAATCCATCTAATTCTGTAAACCATTTTCTTTTCTAAAAATACATAAACAAATAAATAATTGAATTTGCACACCAGTTACAGTGAGTGTTCATTAACATGGTGGTGCTAAATGCACAACAGCATTGAAGGTTTACACTTTACTGTATTGCTAACATCACGAAAATGACGAACTATGTCTACGTCAGAATGTAATCTTCCTTATAGATCTTATAAATCTGACCAAGGAATATTTCTTGGT
>CAJQZN010040633.1:0-20409 GCA_907164685.1 Colias eurytheme
TGACAGTAGTACCCACCTCAACGCTTCGCTTATGAGGCGTGCAAAAGTTAAGCAAATGTGCAGTTCTAACAAAACGAAATATCATGTTATTCTATGTCGTCGTTACTAGGTTAACGTTGTTGAATTTTGTTGAACTGTCAAATGTTGCCTATTAAAATGGCTCTACTATATATAGTTTTTTAAACTAGTTTGATTCGTTACGTCACGCATAAATTATTTCGCCTAAAGGAAAATCCCTTTGACTTTTGACTTTTAACGTTGAATTTAACTACTGTTTTTTTTAAACAAACTATGTAGTTATTTTAATACAACTCGTCTGATAAGTTAGTTGTAAATTAAGTTGTAAAGTCACTTATAGATTGAACAAAATAAATTATAATAAAATTCAAATAAAATATAATAAATCATCATAATTAAGCCGAATCGAATATGTTTACGCTACAGAGTTTGCCTAAAAATAGATTTTCATACTTACCTACATTTTAAATTAGAATCTTAATTCTTAAATTCATGAAAATGTTATGAATTCATAATATTTAGAATTATTAAATCAACTATTATTATAATTTATTACATTCATTCAATTTATGTACCTACTTATCTAGTACATAACTATAATATGTGCATTTTATCTCAAATGTTAATTATTATAATGAAGATTAAAACTTATCGTTTCTGTATCTGTAATAATATTTTGTAATTTTTGAAGTGGAACTTCTTTATCGGGGTTGGAAAAAAATTTAGTGGAACATTTTTTCGTTACGCGTGACATTTTTCCGTTACGCGCCATCTTTTCCTTATCCCTACCACGCGTGATTCAACTTATTTCTGTAAAGCTGCATATAGTAAATTATTTTTTGAAAAATAAGGTCATAAAGAAGTTTCACTTCTTACGTGCGTGTACACTAGTACACGCACACATTTTTTGCAGGTCTTAACAAACACTAAACGAATTATACGAATTACTAGGTAACTAGCAATTTAATCCTGTAAAATGACAATATATTAGACTTTAATCACTTTTTATCACGCTTTTTATTAGCTTCACCTGTATGTTTGTATGTAACCGACTTTTTTGACTCTTTTTTGATCCAATTTACACGAACAGATTTAATCCAAAATTTGTACACTTATGAAAGATCGGTGATAATAGAATAATATTAACTCATGCGTAATTTATATCTTTATAATATAAAAATGAATCCCAAAATGTGTTGGTAAGCGCATAACTTGAGAACGGCTGAACCGATTTCGATAATTCTTTTTTTATTATATTCCTTGAAGTACGAGGATGGTTCTTATGTAGAGAAAACGTAAATATGTACCACGGGCGAAGCCGGGGCGGACCGCTAGTTAGGTATAAAATTGTGTCTCATTGTTTATTATGCAGGGTGTCTTACAACCTATAAAGTGTGATTATTTCATAGGTTACTATTAATAGAGATAATATGAAAAGTGATAAAATAATATATCCTATCCTATTTAATACCTATTATAATTATGCGAAAGTTTGTGAGGATAATATGTATGTGTCTCTTTCACGCATATACTACTTAACCGATTACAATGAAATTAAGCACACATATAGAGGGTAACTTTGATTAACACATTGGATAGGTTTTATCCCGGAAATCCCACGAGAACGGGAACTATGTGGGTTTTTCTTTGAAAACGCGGGCGAAGCCGCGGGCGGAATGCTAGTATTACATAATAAAGAACGAAAGATGTTCCAATATCAATAAAAAAATATTTAGTCTAGCATAAACATTCGACTTTTCCTTGTACAATGATATAATGACTGTTTTTATGTAATATTTGCATATAAATGTAAAATGCATCGACGACATAAACAGAAAATTAATAATAACTGTAGACTGTAGCGTAATTTGAACCAATATGATTTTTTATAAATCTTTTTTATTCATTTGATAAATGAATGCAAATAATGAATTAAAAAATGTGACGATGATTTATTCAACATTTTTTACCTTCTTACTTGACAATAATTAAGAGGCCGTTGTCCCCGTTGACCATAATTTTGAAGGCCATTTTTTGCGTCATACAAATATTGAATTTGTTTTTCATTTTTTTGCTATTGTTTTTAAGCTATATGCTAAAATTAATGAACACATATAGGTAGAATATCGTGTAGAATACCAACCAAACTCTGAAAGTTTTTAATTTCAGTTGCGCCCTTCTTCTTACAAATTATATGACATACCTACCTAAGCTACCTTCTAAACAACTTAATTTAAACCAAATTATGTATGATATTATAATAAATACTTAAGTAATGCCAAAACTCCGAAATTCAAACTACACTGCCAAATAAATTAGGACACGTATAGACCATCCAGAAAAGCTGTCCACCTAATGATGTGATTGACACTGCACAAATACGCCAATTGACAAAATAACAATAATTACTTTATTCAAAAAAATAACATTATAAATCGTATTAAAAAATTGTTAAAAGCTAATAGTTAGCTACAAATAGTTGAAAAATTCTAATTATAGAAAAAACCTGTTAAATAAAATAATTTAACAATAAAATACTTACCTATAAAAAAGTCTCAAAATAACAGAGTGAAGGACGCGCCAAAGACCTTAAGATTTTTGAACTTTGATATTGATATTTTGTAAATATCGTCTAGTCGAAAACCTTTTATTTTTATGAATGGCAAAACTAGTTTTGATAAACTTCGACGAAAAAAATGTCTCAAACGGCAATAGTTTATAAACATATTCAAAACACAAAATCTGGTATTTTATTATGTGACCTGACCTATTTATAATATGCTAAATCGAATTTTAATAGTTTTTTTTTATATTAAGTAGAAATAAAACCTTTCAATATCTTTAGTTTTCGTTCTAAATTCCGTTCAACTGAGATCTTTTCTTTGGAATTTAGATGCAGGCCAACGAAATAGAACTATTAGTTACTAGCTTTCCGCCCGCGTATTCAAAAATAACCCGCATAGTTCCCGTTGCCGCTTTATTTCCAGGATAAAATCTATCCTTTGTCATTTGTCAGGTCTTAAGTTATATCTGTACGAAATTTCATCCAAATCGATACAGTGGTAGAGGCGTGAAGAAGACACACACAGACCGAGCCACTTTCTCACTTAAAAAGTTAAAATATTAACTAGTTTGGATTATAGTACCATTTTGCGTTTTATTACAGCAATCATGAACACAGGCTGGCTAGTATGGGAATGCGTCGTGTTTGGCATATTCGTGTTCGCTTCGTCGTTCGCGCCGCTATGGAAACGCAAGAAGGACGCGAAGGCGGGCGGGAACGCGAAGCGAGCGTACATCTTCGCGGGGGGAGGGGTATCCGTGCTGGCTATGGTTTTATCTGTGGCTAGAGGCACGCTGGGAGTCAGATTGTTTTTGGGTAAGTTGTATTACATAATATTTAGTTTTATAGCATTCAAATCCTACTAATAGGTATTATAAATGCGAAAGTTTGTATGTATGTTTGCTACTCGTTAACTCAAACCTGATTTTCATAAAATTTGGCATGCCTACACAATATATTACGCATAGAGGGTAACTTGGATCAGCACATAGCTATAGGCTATATAAAAGCTAAGAAAAAGCCAATAGGAGTGGGGCAATGCAGGTAAAACCGCGGGCACAACTAGTGTTTTATAAATGACAAATATATAAAAAATGGGGTGTCCCTAAGACAACGTACAATAAAAAGAAACACATTGAATCGAAAAAGTAGAATAAATTCCATTGCTCTGGCGGGATCACGGGTGGCCGAGAGATCAGGCGTCGCTCCGGCAAGGCGAAGGACGCGGGTTCGAATCCGCCTTTTTTGGGTCTTATATATTATTGCATAATATTTTATTGTATTTGTTCTCGTTTCTAGCTTTGTTGTGTGAGAAAAACTACAAACATAATAGATGTAATGTGGTAATGAATGACTTTATTATCTTATAAATTTGTTTACACTTTATATTAGTACTAGCTTTCCACCCGCAGCTTCGCCCAGTCAAAGAAAAACCCGCATAGTTCCCGTTCCCGTGGGATTTCCGGGATAAAACCTATCCTATTTCCCGGGATAAAAAGTAGCCTATGTCCTTTCTCGGATATCAAAATATCTCTATACCAAATTTCATGCAAATTGGTTCAGTAGTTAAGGCGTGATTGAGTAACAGACAGACTGACAGAGTTACTTTCGCATTTATAATATTAGTATGGATATTAGTACTAGCTGACCCGACAGACGTGTTGTCCTGTCTTCTAATTCATTATTAAATAGCGCCATCTTTTGCATACTTACTTACGTAAAATCAAACTGCACACGGGGTACATATCAAATTAAAAATCGGTTCAGCAGTTTTGGAGTCCATCGCGGACAAACAACGTGACGCGTACTTTTTATGTATAAAAATTTCATTGTGCAATATGTAATTGCAAATCATATTTGTATAGAGCGGACAATTACACATTTATCATGACTTATTTAAATTGCATAAAAATATGACGGAAACATACGCGATCGTTGGAAATATCAAGGGATTTGATAATTCTTTAATTATTCGTCTATCGATTGATAATAATTATATTATTTGCAATAAAATAATTTTAATAAATTAACAGGATTTTGAAAATGTAATTTTATCATTCAATGATTCGACTAATGCAAAAATGAGGATATTCAAGTCAAAATTAATCTCGTTAAAAGATAATAATATTATAAATTATAATAAAGCTTTAGTAAGAAATGAGTAATTTACGGAGCAAAGCATAAATCGTCCATATTATCCTCAAAATTAAGATATATCTATACTTTATATAATAAAGCTGAAGAGTTTGTTTGTTTGTTTCAACGCGCTAATCTCAATAATAATTCTTTCGGTGTTAGATAGCCCATTTATCGAGGAAGTCTATAGGCTATAATATTATATCATCAGTCATCACGCTAAGATCAACAGGAGCGGAGCATTGCGGGTAAAACAGCTAGTTATACATACCTATATCTCTACCTCTCAGGTAGTGCAGGAAAATATGTACCTACAAAAATGGAGTCAATATAATTAATTCTTGCAATCAATATAGCAATTTCATACTAAATTACCCACATCTCAAGTAATTTGATTATCAGTAAATTGATATAAAAGAGTTTTATTCGTGTGGGTTTTACCGATTCCCTAGCACTTGGTAATTTATTAGTAATTATTGTATACAAATACGTAATATCATGATTTATTGTTCAGTCTCAGTTTAAATACATTACTTTTGTATAATGTGGTACGTAATATTTTAAAATTTATAAGTGCCTAACTAATTTGATGCGTAGTTTTTCCAAAACTACACGTATGAAATATGTTAATTGTTAGCATTTTCTTGTGGTTGTTTTGTATGAGTAGATCTTATATGTGAAAAATGTGTGCGTGTAGGTACTAGTGTACGTACACGTAAGAAGTGAAACTTCTTTATGACCTTATTTTACAAAAAATAATTTACTATATGCAACTTAACAGAAATACGTCGAATCACGCGTGGTAGGGATAAGAAAAAGATGGCGCGTAACGGTAAAATGTCACGCGTAACGAAAAAATGTTACACTAAATGTTTTTCCAACCCCGATAAAGAAGTTTCACTTCAAAAAATATATAAACCAATGTGTAAAAAAATATAAACAAACATGTGTTCGAACTTCGAAGCCTCGGGATAAATAATTATATACCTAGTCAATATTAATGGCGTTTAAAGTTCTGTAAAAAGTACTTCTCTGCCCCGGCTTAGCCCGTGGTACATATTTCGCAATAAAAGGTAGCCTATGTTCTTTCTCAGGGTCTAAAGATTATCTGTGCCAAATTTCATCAAAATCGGTCCAGTAGTTTATGCGTGAAAACCATACATACATACATACCTTTCCTCTTTATAATATAAGTATAGATTTAATAGTTTAATTCCTAAATAAAATGGTACTTACTTATGTTAGAATTATTCACGTCTAATATATACAATTAAAATTAATTATAAATTGCTTGTTAGTTGTTACACATAGGTATTTTAACACTTTTTATGGTAATCTATTGATTATTATCCAACGTCATTTCGGTTAAAAAGATAATTATTTTTTGCCAAACACACAGGCACTCATTAAACAAACTTCATTTTATTTCCAAATTGCAAATTGAAAAAACAAAAACCTTGTGAAATTAAATTGAAATGTAATCATTTGATAGACGAATTTTTGTTTATATTATTTTCAAAACTAAGAAATGCAAAGAAAATTATTATAGTCTTCTAAATAAATAAATCTAATATCTATCTAATAATATCTAATATTTCTAATATTATATTATAAAGGCGAAAGTTTGTAAGGATGTATGCATGTATGGATGTATGGATGTTTGTTACTCTTTCACGTAAAAACTACTGAACCGATTACAATGAAATTTAGCACACATATAGAGGGTAACTTGGATTAACACATAAGATAGGTTTTATCCCGGAAATCCCACGGGAAGCGTGAGTAACAAACATCCATACATCCATACTTACAAACTTTCGCCTTTATAATAGTAGTAGGATTAAAGTATTTCCAGTAGGTATAATCAAGTTATCTTCTAGCGATGTAACATTTTAGGCCTTATTATCTAAGTGTTAGAGTTTAAATTTCAATATCATATTATATTGGCGGTACAAAAAAAAACGACGAAAAAAACCAAACTAAAAAGATGTTACTGCTGCATGAAACGTCAGTTTATATTTTTTTCTTATAAATCTAAATGTCACTAATGATCAAGTTCGTTATAACTTAAATTATAACAAAAAAAAAACAAAGCCTCTTGTACGCTAAATTTAATATTTGAGAAACTAGTTTCAACACAATATAATATGAATTCGTATATTATTATTTTTTTGCGAATTAGTGTATTGTTAATTTATTAAATTATTGCTGTTACAATCCGGATGTTGAATATCTTAAAATTTACAATGATGTGAAAATATGTAATTTAAGGTTTTAGTTTATGTAGGTATTTTGTTATTCTTGTGAAATATAACGGAGTTAAATTTGTCATACAGCTAGTAAGCTGTGCCGCGCGGTTTAACCCGCATTGCTCCGCTCCTGTTGGTGTCAGCGAGATGATATATAGCCTTCCTCGATAAATGGACTCGAAATCTAACACCGAAAGAATTTTTCAAATCGGACCAGTAGTTCCTGAGATTAGCGTGTTCAAACAAACAAACTCTTCAGCTGTATAATATAGATGTAATGTAAATTCCAGGCTTCCCCTCCGAGTTGGTGTACTTCGGTTCCGCAATGTGGGAGACGCTGTACGGCATGATCTTAGCCTTCCCCATTGTGTGCTGGGTCTTCATACCAGTGTACTTTAGACTGCAAACCAATTCTGTTTATGAGTATTTGGAGGTATGTTTTAACATAATATCCTACTAATTTTTATCTGACATATAATATCTGACTGACCGGTTGGCTTGGTTGGTACGTTGGTAGTGGCCCTGCCTTCCAAGCCAGAGGTCGTGGGTTCGATTCCCACCCGGGGCAAATATTTGTGTGATGAACATAGATGTTTGCTCTGTGTCTGGGTGTTACATAATATCTATATAAGTATTTATTTAAAATTATATATATGTATGTTTATCAGCCATCTGGTTTCCATAACACAAGCGAAAGCTTAGTATGGGATCAGATCGTGCCGTGTGTGAAAATTGTCCTGAAATATTTATTTTATTATTTTTACTAATATTATAAATGCGAAAGTTTGTTACACCTTCACGCAAAACTGCTGAAATGATTTTCTTGAAATTTGGCACAAATATTAATATAGGGTAACTTGGATTAATACATGTACATAATAGTTTCCATCCCAATAAATCTCACGGGAACGGGGACTATGCGGATTTTCCTTTGACTACGTGAGCAAAGCAGAGAGCGAAAGGCTAGTAGCTTATAATTTGATAAATTCGCTAGTATCGTTGTTTAATTGGTGGACCTCCGTTTATTCTTATTATAAAATAATAGAGATAAAAATGATCCTTCTTTGGAAAAAGAAACAAGAACAAAGGCTACACTAAAGGTCACCACAATTCAATACATAATTCGTATCCTAAAATTATTATTTATATGGCGAACAAAAACTTGACTATATAAAAACTCGCATAAGAATACATCCAATTTAATTGTAATCTAGTCAGTTAAAATCACTAATAGATCTTCAATTTATAACTATACTAGCTGTGCCCGCGGTTTTACGCGCGTTGCTCCGCTCCTGTTGCTATTAACGTGATGATATATAGCCTATAGTCTTCCTTGATAAATGGGCTATCTCACACCGAAAAAATTTTTCAAATCGGACCAGTAGTTCCTGAGATTAGCGCGTTCAAACAAACAAACAAACAAACTCTTCAGCTTTGTAATATTAGTATAGACTAGGAGCCTGGGTCATTAAATGTTTGTAGCAAATTATGGTGGGAATTAAACGATTTATTTATTACTAGCTTTCCGCCCGCGGCTTCGCCCGTGCAGTCAAAGATAAACCTGCATAGTTTCCGTTCCCGTGGGATTTCCAGGATTGCGTCATTTTCCGGAGATAAAAAGTAGCCTATGTCCTTTCTCGGGTATCAAAATATCTCCATACCAAATTTCATGCAAATTGGTTCAGTAGTTTAGGCGTGATTGAGTAACAGACAGACAGACAGAGTTACTTTCGCATTTATAATATTAGTATGGATTATTTATCTAATTATTGCCTTTCAGATGCGATTCGGTTCCAAATCAGTCCGTCGTATGGCGGCTGCTACATTTCTCCTACGTCAGATTCTTAACCTCGCTGTCACAGTATATACTCCTACAGTAGCCTTACATGCTATACTGGGTTTACCTCATTGGGCTTCTGCTGCTGCGCTTACAGTTGTGGCTGTGGTTTTCAACTTACTTGGCGGCTTGGCTGCTGCTATACGGTAAGTCATCTCTATACAGTGTGGAAGTTTTCGATGAGCCCTGGAGGGATAGTACTTGAAATACTGAAGATAATATAAAATATCAATTTAATTTTTTAGTTAGTTTGACTCCCGGTCGAAGCAAGTGAATTTCGAAA
Organism: Colias eurytheme; assembly: GCA_907164685.1. Classification (NCBI taxonomy): domain Eukaryota; kingdom Metazoa; phylum Arthropoda; class Insecta; order Lepidoptera; family Pieridae; genus Colias; species Colias eurytheme. The sequence continues at coordinate 9,087 of CAJQZN010040633.1, forward strand.
ATCTTTGAATGCAGTGCTATTTCTTTTTAAAAATAAAGGAATGTTTCTTTTCAGCAAAATTTGCTATCTCCAGTATTTCAAGTACTTTCCCTCCAAGAACCCATCGAAAATTTTCACATTGTATATAAAAAATAATACTTACCCTATTTTCCTTGGTAACAGCATCATGCATGAACGTCTGGACCGATTTAGATAATTCTTATTTTTATGTGTTAGTTATTGTCAGGAGAAGGATGTTAGGAATCGAATCGATATAGATGTAGGAATCGATAATCTTAAGAATTTTGCGTCAAAATATAATAAAAAAAAATAAACATAACGGTCATATCTTCACGGGTTTAACAATTTGCGCGAATACAACGTCTGTCGGGTTAGTTAGTGCATTTATAAAAGCCTTGAAAGAGGTTCCTTGAAAGTATATATACATTGGTAAACATCGACCAATGTCGATTGAAATTGATCAATCGATAGGTAATAACTGAATGTATTGACTGACTCAGGTAGTAACTGATTTTTTGTTAGGAAGGAAACAAAAAAAGAAGGAGGTTATTATATATGTAGGTGATTTAATAGGAATATGCAATGAAACAAAATATTCATGTACAACTACTTATCCCTACTTCCCTACTAATATTATAAATGCGAAAGTACCTCTGTCTGTCTGTCTGTTACGCTTTCCCGCTTAAACCTCTCAAGCGATTTTGATGAAAATTGGTACAGACAGAAAATTGGTTTAGACCCTGAGAAAAAACACAGGCTACCTTTTATCAAAACACCACGCGGGCGGAAGCTAGTATTTTGAATAAACTAAAGTTTGAAGTTTGCGATTGAAAAAATGATGTGTAAATTACAATCGAACCGACAAAAGTGCAATCGAAAAAGAAAGAAATTGATTATTTTTTAATGATATTCTTACCTAATCTTTTCGACTAAAAATGTACAAATAATGATTAATGTTTATTTTCAGGGCTGATGTAATTCAAACGTTGACAATGGTTTTAGTAAGCGGTGCGTTTATAATACAGGCTACGATCAAGTCTGGTGGTCCAGTAAAGGTTGTAAGAGATAATATTGAAGGAGGAAGGATGAATTTCTTCAAGTGAGTTAAAGACATTCATAAACACTGTTAGATGTAACTTTTGATTTAGGGCTGATTTTCCAATCCTTGGTTAAAACTTATTCGTCGAATCACAGCGTCGAATAATATATAAAAGTTAAACTACCATTTAAAAAACGTATTCTAATTGCCCGTATTTGACAGTTTACGTGACAATTTAATATTGAATAGTTGTCAATATATTTGTCACTATTTCCTACCCGGACATGCTTATCTGTCGAAAACTACAAAATGCCGCTTTCCTTTGAATCGTGGTGCATTTGTACGAATCGTTCCTAGTGGCTCAGACGTTGTTTATACGACGTTTTGACCCAACTACCCTCACTTTGCTAATAGTCGTTGACTTACTGCGATTTGTTTTCAACTGTGTACATTAATCAGGCAGTTGTGTGGCACAAATCATACACCGTAGAAAATTATATCTAATGACTCTTCAAAGCTGAATCTTAACAATAAAATGGCATATTTGGCTTTAAAATAGTTTCAATTTTTCCAAATACACGATTTTACATTCACATTTATAAAATCTCTGAATAAATTATATCAAGATGAATTAAAATGAAAGTTAATAATAAAAAACCAAACTCTCCATCTTAATCGACCGCCTCCTTGGTACAGTGGTTGACGCGTGAGCGTAGCACCGAGGGGTCCTGGGTTCGACTCCCGGTGGAGACGAAGAAAAAAATAATGTCTTGGTCTGGTAGGACACAGAAGGCTGATCACCTACTTGTCCCTAAAGAAAATCCATCAGTGAAACAGATGTATAATGCATCTGCCCCTTACCCCACTTGGGGACATGGGACTTCACTTTTCACTTTTTTCCATCTTAATCAATAACCCTTCTAACGATATCTATTTACATTTCAGTTTCACGTGGGACCCAACAGTACGCGTGGACACCTTTTCGGCCATCCTTGGCCAACTCTTTATGTCCGTTTCCATATATGGCTGCCAACAAACATTGGTCCAACGTTACTGTTCCATGCCAAGTGAAGCCAAAGTCAGGAAGATCCTCTTGGCCAATGTTCCTGCCTTCTGTATTCTATTCAGTTTGTCCTGGGTAGTCGGAATGGCGTTATATGGCCTATATAGATATTGTGATCCGCTAATGAGTGGCAGAATTAGTGAACCCGATGAAGTTTTGCCTTTTTATGTGCAAGATCAGTTTGGCTTCTTGCCTGGGATGCTGGGGTTGTTTTTGGGCAGCATCTTCAATGGGGCTTTGAGGTGAGATATAGTTTTTTATAATTCTTAGGTTATCGTTTATAATATGTTAGTTTAATCTATACTTATAATATTATAAAGAGGAAAGGTTTGTAATTATGTATGTATGTATGTATGGTTTTCACGCATAAACTACTGGACCGATTTTGATGAAATTTTGCACAGATAATCTTTAGACCCTGAGAAATAACATAGGCTACCTTTTATTACGAAATATGTACCACGGGCGAAGCCGGGGCGGACCGCTAGTCTATACTAAAGCTAAAGAGTTTGTTTGTTTGAACGCGCTAATTTCAGGAACTACTGGTCGGATTTGAAAAATTATTTACGTGTTAGATAGCCCATTTATCGAGGAAGGCTATAGGCTATACATCATCTCGCTAAGACCAACAGGAGTGGAGCACTGCGGGTGAAACCGCGCGGCACAGCTAGTATTATTATAATTTGGATTATGCTAAAAATATGTTCAAAATATTTAAATACTAAATACCGTTCAGTAAAATCCTGTTCCTGATTTGAAGTATTTTTTGCCATTATAAATAAACGTTAGCATGTCCGTGTTAGGTTTTTCTTTTTGAGTAAAAAAAATATTCATTGAAATCTACTTTAAAATTTCATTCAACAATTTTTATTTGTATTTAAAAAACTTCATTTAATGATGTTTATAGTCGTTTCTGTAATACTTTAGCAACACAAGTAATTCATGTATTTTCATATAATATTGTTACAGTTTTATGGTATCCAATATAAACTCATTGTCCACGGTAACATGGGAAGATTTTATCTCAACTGCACCAGCGTTCAGGGGCATAAGTGACAAACAACAATTGACGATCATTAAGGTCATTGGCGTCATTTACGGTAAGCATGATTTAGTTTTACTGCTATAGTGTGTATTTTTTGTAACGAGAATGGTTTTTTTTGTTTACGAATCGAATCCACAGCTCAGAATTGGAATTATGAACAATAATGATCAATCTGAACATTCAAATCAAGAAGATTCAAACAAAATCGTTAAGACAACAAAACGTCGCAATTCGCGGTGTTATTACTTGTCTCTATAACTTAGGATTGAAGAATTTAAAAAAAATCCTACTTGTCGATAAACTTTCTACCAAGGCCTGCTTGTCTTATTGATATAGGTCATATATTGATATTAGAGCTCTATTGTAATTTTAACTGATAGACCTTACCACCTTAAATTATCTTACCTTCTCTAGAAGTTCTACCCGTCAATAAAACTTATCGTAACTAATATTATAAATGCGAAAGTAACTCTGATTGTCTCTTCTCGCCTAAACCACTTAACTGATTTGCACGAAATTTGGTACAAATATATTTTTGACCTGAAGAATGATATAGGATAGGTTTCATCACGAAAATCTCAACGCGAACTATGCGCGTTTTTTCTTTGACGTATTTTGCGGCATCGTGATTGGCTACATCACAGGCACAGACGAGGACAATTTCGACGAACGCCTCATACATCCTTTAGTGGCCAAAATCGCACGAAAAATGCCCGGAAGACAACGTACATTCACTACTGTAGAACGCGAAAAAACATCAGAGGACAGTTTTATAATAATAATTTATCTTATAATTAACCTTCCAGCTGTAACAATAATGGGCATGTCGCTATTCGTGAGTCTGGTCAACGGTGTAGTAGAAGCGAACATGCTAGTGACGTCAGCAACATCCGGCGCTCTGCTCGGCGTGTTCCTATTGGCCGCTCTGTTCCCGATGGCCAATGCGAAGGGGGCCTTGTGCGGGATGGTCATATCGCATGTTCTGACCGTCTGGATGGCGTTGGGGAGACTGATTTATGTAGACGCGAAAATGGCCATGCTGCCGTTGTCTGTTGAGGTAAGGATAATGTAGGTGATTTTAGGAATTGAAAGCGCCCTGCTTTTCATGACCTTGCTAAAAAATAACTTTTCGGTAGAAGTGAAATTCCGAATCGGTGGTAGTTTAAAAAATTACTATTCATGTTTACATGAATTAAAAAAAAAAATAAGTTTGAGTTGAATTCTGAAATGAAAACTAGAATATATTGCTTTATATGTAATTCAGGAGTTATGTAGCTTTTCTCAGCCACTTTCTGCTACAATTTTTGTAATTATTACAGATTTCTGAAACATTGTTTTTTAGACTTAGTCAAGGTTTTTTCATGGATAAACTATTGCACTGTTGCTTTACATAAATTAATTACAAATATGCATTGTTGCATTATATAAATTAATTTTAACTACACTAATCTACTCTCTATAGGTCAATTCGATATTGAATATTTGATTTAATTCACTATTAATAGTACCTACCTAATATTAAACCATCCCGAATTAATTTTTACACATAACAAACAATTTAACAATACTATATTCTCTAAAGGTAAATTCGAAATATCGAATATTTGATTAAATTCACTATTTATATGTACCTACCTAATATTAAATCATCCTGAATTAATTTTACACAAAACAAACAATTTAACGCCCTTATTTTACTTTCCAGTCATGTCCAAACGCAACACTAAGTGCACTAAATCCCAAACCAATGGCGGTAGTTGTAAACCGCACACTCACACAGTACGCGACGGTATTCGACGCTATAGACAGCACGCACACACCTAGACCGCCCACTGAGAATCTATTGTGAGTATACGAACATAGTTTATCTATACTAATCTATACTAATATTATAAAGATGAAGAGTTTGTTTGTTTGAACGCGCTAATCTCAGGAACTACTGGTCCGATTTGAAAAATTCTTTCGGTGTTAGATAGCCCATGTGAAAATATATAACAATTTCCAAAAAATAACTAATTTCATTGAATTGGGATCAAATTATTATGCTTTAGTATGGACTAGCGCTGCTTTTATTCTCATTGCTTTGTTTAAATATATACACTTGCATGGAAATGGAATATAAACAATTTTAGGCTATAAGTTGTAAATATCAATGTGATGTTCTCCATTTTCTTCTAATGAAAATAATATTAATTCAATCCACTCCACTTTTTGAAGTGAAAACTTCTTTAGCGGCGTTGGGTATAAAATCTTAAACTCGCGTCAGGACACGTGGCCTGATCGAAAAAGCGTAAGACGAATGTTTTTTTTTTTGCCCTTATATTCCATGTGTTTCCACCATTCAAAAATATCAAACATGCTGAACGTTAATAATCAAGTTTTCACTTCTGCCGTCACTCCCGGAGTGCAACCCGTCTTTTTTTTGCATTCATTACGTTATTATTTAAAATCTTATTTTTCCAGATTCGACACTCTCATGAAAGTATACTCAATATCATACATGTGGTATGCCGTTATAGGCACGCTTGTGTGCGTATTTTGCGGCATCGTGATTGGCTACATCACAGGCACAGATGAGGACAATTTCGACGAACGCCTCATACATCCTTTAGTGGCCAAAATTGCTCGAAAAATGCCCGGAAGACAACGTACATTCACTACTGTGGAACGCGAAAAAACATCAGAGGAAAAAGAACCCTCTGACAAGACTGTTGAGACGATAGTCGAGGATGAAAAACCGGCGCTAAAACCGGTGTTTTCTACTAATAATAGCAAAATATTTGATGTATACGATAGCAAAATGTCCCCTATGAGGACGAGACTATGACGAGTTGAGATTGTGTTAGTGTAATTTATTTATTATAGCACTTTGTTTTTCGTAAAGGCTATTTTATGTATGTGTGTGACAATACAGGGATTGTATAGGTTTTGAAAGATGAAATAGCAATATGGAATTGTGCAGAGTATTAATCTAAAAAGGTGCCTTTTATTACCTTTTATTCAATAAAAGCAACGAATGAAGCAGATGAATTCGCATTTCATACTCGTCTTGAAGAATAAAAGAAATGTATTTTGAAGTATGAGAGAGATATCTTAGCGTTATAGAGGTGATTATTCAAAATGTTGTATCTCTGTCTAACATCGTCTTGTAAAACTTTTTAAAAGTATGTATATGTATAAAAATTATTAGAGTATTGACGTGTCTGTAATGGTCTGTGACTGTTACAATAAATTGTGTGGATTTGATTACTACTAAAGACCATAATATTATTATGTAGTCTTCTAGTGGCTTGGAAATAAATAATAATATGTATGTATTTATGATGAATATTCTAATTTTTATGAATTTTGTGCGTATCAATATTAAGTTTCTGTAGTACAAGCTTTCCTTACTTTAGGACTAGATGGCGCTGTGATAAAAACGAGGAATGTTTATTGTTACCTATCTAATGTAAAAATACTATAATATGCTTTTGTTTTTCCTGTTGTACAAACAAGTTTGTATAGAGCCTCATATTCGAATCATTACTTACATCTACTAAAAATATTCCACTTATCTCCTTATTGTGTTTGAAATTTGAATATTATCAGAATTGGAATACCATTTTTTTTTGAAGTGAAACTTCTTTATGGCGGTTGGAAAAAAAATTAGTGTAACATTTTTCGTTACGCGTGACATTTTTTCACTCATAGTTGAATCATGCCATCTCACTCTGACGTCTAATCGTGTGTGCGTTAGTGTGCCGTTTTTGAACCAAATGTTGTGTTGGTAACCTATCTACACTTTTTTAAGCTATTGCATAGCTTTTACCTCAGACTTTGAGCGCGGCAGCCGAATGTAAATTCCGTAACGAAAAAACCTAACACCCCCCACTCCAACCGGCACAGCGATGCGATGCTATGCTTTACCGCGGCAGTCCTCGAGTGCCACACGTATTTTTTTTAATGTATAATATCATCAAAATATGTACGTGATTTTTAATGGTTGTTTCAATACAGGGTTGTGTGTTTTAATGATAATAATATGAAATATTTTTGGAATGTTTATAATATGGAGAAAATGAATTATTAGCAATCGTTAGGAATCTTAAATGACAGTTTGTCTGTGATTATTACTAATATATAGACATTTTATGAATTGTGTAGCATTGTGCCTTATCTAAAGCATTATTTTAAAAGTAGGGACTTTCTTTGTTAAGTATGTTTTAAGATAATAAAGTCTAGTTTAAGAAATAATAAATAAAAATTAGTTCTGTATCTTTGGAGAAATTTAATGTTATTATTATAACATAAACTAATAATATTATTTATATAGGATTTGAACCTGCTACTGCTTGAAGTGTAGTGTACTAAGCACTTATAGACCAATGGATTTTTTTCGGTTTAAAAATACTATATTATTGTCTGAGTTAGACTATTATAAATGTTTATTCTTATAATTATTGTAAATAATACTATTTAAGTAAATAATAAATACTAATAATATTGATTTAATCTTAGAGTAAGTAGGTTGTTAGAATTTGTGGCCATTTTGAAATGTTATCACTATTATATATTTTAACGATTTATTTATTATTTTATTTTATGACGAATCAATAAAAAAACAAAGTCTTTATGAGATAAATAAAACTCATTCAAAATATATTATCAAGAAATCTATGTAAATGACAAAAAACATTATATATGAACTTATTATCGTTATAAAGCATTTTAATATCAAATTTATATCATGTGATGCCATTATTTATGTACTTATAAATCAGTATTAGAATATTGTTACTGTAATTAATATTTTTATGAACATAGAGAAATATAATCTTATATATAAAAATGAATCGCAAAATGTGTTGGTAAGCGCATAACTCGAGAACGGCTGAACTGATTTCGATAATTCTTTTTTTATTATATTCCTTGAAGTACGAGGATGGTTTTTATGTAGAGAAAACGTAAATATGTACCACGGGCGAAGCCGGGGCGGACCGCTAGTATTCTAATAAAAATAATTAGTCAAAGACATTGTGTTTTATTTCCTACCTTATTGTAAAGAACACAAAAACCATATTACATTGACAACATTACACCAAACATTCGTACCACGAATACAAGGAAGAAGAATAATAATACGAAATATATCATTCGTTCTAAACTAGGTACTATTATAAACCTGAAAAGTGTGATTGTTTGTGTAACCTCAGGAACTACGGGTCACGGTTACGGTTACGGATTCAGTGTTGCTTGTATAAGCTTGTCCATTTATCGAGTAAGGCTTAGGCTATATTAATAATCAATTATAATAGGAACAGTGCTATGCGGGAAAAACCGCGGAGCACAGCTAGTGAACCATATACATAATCCAATGGAGAGCCTCCATATTATTTAAAATTGGTTAAATACTCAAAGAGAAATGTCCTACAAAATAATATAAACAGAACTATAGCATATAACAGAAATATATACGTATCTAAAACCCAGCGAGTAAGACATCAAAATCCAAAAGCCAAGAGAAGCAAATCGTTTTAACATTATGAATACGAATCAATCGAAGTTTCCGTCATCGGAAAACTTTTTAAAGGCACCCAGATTTATTCCTATAGAAAGTTATCAGAATTCAGAATATGCAAGTCAGTTTGGAGTAAGGGATCGTGATGGATTACGAAGATATTTTTGTGAAGATCTTCAAAAATGGAGATAATAAAAGCTTGTTTAAATGTGAAGGCCAAAAAATAAGGAATGATTTGAGAAAGTCTGCTGAATTTGGATTCACAAGTAGTTATAAAACCTTCAAAGCCGCGTGTGTTTACTAGATTAATATAATAAAAAAAATAGATTCGATTTATTTGTTTTTTTGTAACTAAGTAGTATAATATGAGTTAAATAATAACTAATTGAACGCAAAAACTATTGAACCGATATCAAATTATATTACCTACTTACATCTCACTCTATAGGTACTGAATATTAGTAGGTACCTATATTATGCAAAACAAATATTTCGGGTCGACCCGGGTAAAGCTGGCCCTAGTAAGGCAATAGGTACATATAATCATTTGATACAAAAACGAGTAGGTAGGTACATTTTCAACGAGCACTTATAAACAGCTTTACTGAATCGAGTTTTATCTGATCCCAAAGCCTTGCTAAGTTAGATGGGAAACAATAAATACTCTTATAAATTGTATTTGCAAGCATTAATTCTAACAAATGGCTCGTTCCCACACCCATTCGAAGTTCGACACAGCTCGAGATAAAACTTAACCTGACGTTTGTTGGGACGGATTTGAAGATTTAGGGGCCTCGAATATTACTTATTAATAGATACTTATTACTTTGCGTCATAGTATTAAGGTATAAGAAGAAGCCAACGGGTTTATCCACTTGGTAGGTACCTGACTTAAATATCGGTACGCTAATTCAGACTTCCTATAATCATTAAATCATTAATAATGTCTGTATCAAATTTCATACGGAACATTTTACATAAAAAGCCAACAAACATCCAGCCACAGATTCATTCTCACTAACATTAACGTTAACATATTAACTTCGTACTACAATGACATATTTTTAGCAAAAAATACACAAAATTTGTATCTTAAAGTCATCTACTTATCTATATTATGCTCTCTATCTTTTTCATTTCTTAATTCTCGTCTTTGTTATTTTTATATATTTTATTCATTCAAATCAGTAGGTGTGCCCCTCGCCCATTATTGTATCTATGATTTAATATAATAAAACTACTCTACCATATCTAAACTGAATCTATGAAGAAACATTAATTAGTATATCAATAAATGCGTATTAAAAAGAAACAACATAAAAAGAAAAGAAAACTACTGGATTCGACTCTGTTATCAGGCTTTGCTTATGCAAATCACGAGAAAGGACACTTGGCTGAATTTGGTTTTCAATGAGATTTGACTCGAAATGTGACGACGCTCTGCATTCTCACTTTTTACTACGACTTTCATTTTGATTTTGAGGTTGAAAGAAAATATGGTGTTTTGAATCTGCGATTACTCTTTATAATATTAACGTAGTATTTTAAAAGTTTTTCATTATAGTATGACCGATGACGGTAAATTATTTCATGAAATTTCATGAAAGAATGAATTACTTATGTAAGTAACTACCAATTAGTATTGAAAATAGACGCTCGCGCTGGCTGAAATTTTGAAATTGGGTTTTTGAAGTTTTATAGATACTTGTGCGAACATCGAATTAAACTATGGATCGGAATTATTGACAAAAAATTATTTGTTCAAAAAGACCTGTTTTAAAACACTTTTGTATCTTCATGTTACATAGAAATTAGGTACCAACGGTAAATAGTTTCCTACCTGTGGTACCTAATTACTAAATTAATTAAAACTAACTCATATACATCTAGCTAATAGTAGGTATGTACTATGAAGGTTATAGGACATAGGTTATATAGGTATATGTAGTGAAACGAAAAATATTCACGTTGGGGCCCCTAAATAGGAAAAATGGGATTTGTAGAGTAAAATGTAGGTAGGTACCTACTTATACGCTCTATGTAACATAGTGTCTTTCAAATTTGAAGAGCTTTCAGTTGTAAGTGAAAAGGCGGATTTATTTCGTGAGATATATTTCTGTGAATAAAGGTGAATTTTTCGTACTATTTCATATTTTGTATGAACCAGAGTCTATTTCGTATGTCTAACAATATGTAGGTAATTTTAAGCTTGAAATTGTAATAATTAAAAGTCTTTCAAGTCAATATAAATTACTTTAATTTGCAAATAACATTAACATAATATAAATTCTAGTAATTACATTGTATTTAAAGTATCTACTTACGTTTAAATAATATCTTGTATCCTTTTTTTCAAAAAGCTGACATTGAAAATGACTGTGAATATTTAGGTACCTGCATAAAAATGTTTCAATTTTCCCAAAGGAAGCACCTTCTTCTAGTTATGACATTTATTTTGATGTCGAGCGCACCTATTGCAACTATTTTGTCTCTGTCGTTGTCTCCTCGCAAAGTTTTGAACGATGCGCACACGTGTAGTGTATTTGCATTATGAATTATCTGTGCGTGATAATATTTACTAAGTGGGTATTTGAAAAATAAAAAGAGTCTCGATTCTAGCCGGTGTGCATTATTTATTCCCGCATTGATTTCCTCATTCATCTTTTAAATATAACA
>CAJQZN010040633.1:30409-68851 GCA_907164685.1 Colias eurytheme
GTCTTAGGCGTGTTAAATATTACAGGTTTTGATAAAACTTACATATACAGTTTCTGATATTACTCAAGAACTATTGATCCGATTAGACAATTTTTTTCCTTGAATCTAACACCATTTATGGGAGAAGGTTAGGAAAGGTAAGGCTATATAACTTCGTAGGTGACACCGTGGGTTACAGCTAGTGTCATTATAAGCACTAAGATTATAATAAATAATTTATGTAAAAGGTTAATTCCTGTTAACTCCAAGCGCTACAGCATTTTTCCATTACCAAGTAACAAATTTCCCAGTACCCGTGATTTCAATTGAAAAAATAACATTCCCGGAACAAGAAATCGAAGAATTAAAAGGACGATAGACGTTTAATAATGTTAGCAGTTAAAGCGATTAACATTAAGCGCTTTAAAAGCTTTCAAAGTATTAAAGCCACTGCAATGCAGCACTTGAGGCGAAAACTTTCTGTTGTCGTTATAAAAACACTTTTGTAAAGTAAATTTAGAAACTACTGAACAATATCTTGAGAAATATGGTATCGTAGTTTGCCAGTGACTTCGCTCGTTGCAAAGTATTCAATAACATCCAGTTTGTAAGGTAATTTAGAAATATGTTAACGTGTTTTGAATCAAACACATGGATTTATTGAATAGAAAATGAAAAGCAACGGGCTTTTCATTGTCACAATGTGACTTAAGAGCGAGCGCGCACGAGCAACTTTGTCTCCGCAACTATTTTGTCTCTCCCATCAATTTGTATGGGGAGTTGCGTCGCTACGTGCGCGCACTTTCATACTAGCCCATGGGTGGGAGAGACAAAATAGTTGCGGAGACAAAAAAGTTGCGGAGACAAAGTTGCTCGTGCGCGCACTGTCTAATGGACCAATAATTGGAGAAACGAATTAACAAACACCTATACACATTACGCACACACATCAGCAGTAGCTGATTTATACAGTAGTATAAATCTACAATAACTTTGTATGTACATTTCTAAGAAGATATATTAAGTTTTCCTATCTATAAAATACATTGCAATAGCACTTCACACATACTCACTTACATAACAAAACCTTACAAATTGCTTCCTTACAGTCTTTCAAATATTCTTCCGTAAAACCAACAAGAAACCAAGTATATTCTCATATTTCTTAGCTATTTCACAGGAGCATATTTACTTACCGCCTCGTTGAAATTAAACCGGTATCATTATACATAATATGTAGGTATATAATAGACGACGCTTGCATCCCCTCTTTACCTGAAAAGAGAAAATAACGAGGTTCGTTAAAATGTTATACGAGATATTTGCAAGACGAACCATTGTGATAAAATTGTGGTAAAGGTTAGAGCAAAGAGCACCTTTGACTTATATTTAGTAAAAAATGTTACCTAAAATTGTCGCAATATTTATATATGAGTAAGAGGAATGTATCACTTCTTAATTTGGCTGCATATTTGTTCAAAATTAATGATTATCGTTCTTTAAACTTTGAAAGTAGTTTTCAATTGAATTTTTCTAAAACTTGTGTAGATATCTACTAATAATAAAAATAGTAAAATTAGTATGTTTGTTACGATTTAGATCGATAACTGCAGGACCTATTTAAAGAGTATTTTTCACTATTAGAATGATAAATCTTTACGTAATATTCTACTTTTTCCTCCCGTGTCAACCAGACTCAAAGAGGGATAAGCTGCCAATTAAAAAGATGTTTTCTTTTCAATTAGCACCTTGCAACTTTTCTGAAATGGACACAGTTGACGTTGAGACAGTTTGAAGACTCCAGTTAGGAATAAAACAGGCTTACACAAATCAATTCACAAACACCGGGCAAGCAATTAAAGAACCAATAAAGTGATTCCGGGAACGTATCCGCTACATAATTGTGCGAATAAGATATTCCATGAGTCCCATTTGAGAAATCACGCGATCATTTCTCCCATTGCTAAGTGGAGCATGCAAGAGTTTAGCGTTATTATGTTATTAAATTATTGATTAACTTGTGTATCGATGAATCCATGCTAATATTATAAATGCGAAAGTAACTCTGTCTGTCTGTCTGTTACTCAATCACGCCTAAACTACTGAACCAATTTGCATGAAATTTGGTATGGAGATATTTTGATACCCGAGAAAGGACATAGGCTACCTTTTATTGCGAAATATGTATGTTATAATTGGAAAACACTATCCAAATCTTAATTATTATTCAATCAAACATATTATATTCGTATGCTTATAATAAATTAAGATGATATAATACACATTTAGGTATTTAATTTTAAGTCAAAACAAAGCAAATACAGAAAACCAGGTGGGCTGCAGAACTACCAAAACACTTCATATATAATAGTAACCACCTTTCTAGAAAGATTTTACATCTACCCACTATATTGATTATCGATCCTGTAAGAATTAATGGTGCTTTTACACATTCGCATGAATAGCGAACACGCATAACATGTCGAGTGACGAATGACGATACGAATGACGAACAAGTAGATGCATTCGTGACGACACTTATATAAGAATCGTCAAGTGACGTATATGAAACTCGATAATGTAAATGCACCATAAGTAACTAGATACAGCAATTTTATTTAGCATGCGCTAACGAGTCCAACATAAAAAGGGTTGAACCGGTTTATCCACTATATCTTGAGATCTAGGATTGAGATCTTGCTACTAAAAAGAATACGTAAATATGTTTTGCGCTTTTGCAACTATTGATTAAAGGATTTGATTTCTATTTATATAACGCCTCCTTGAGAAGCGTTGGCGTAAACTAGAGATAAAGTATTGAGAAGCTACACCGATTCAATAGAATTTTCTCTAGAATAGAAATATACAGGATTTTAAATTTCAAGTGGGATGCACGCTTTTACAGGTAAATTAGCTTGGAGAAATTTTTGCGTTTGTAGTAGTGTATGGTCAGCAAATAAAATAAAACAACATTTTATTTTTAGTTTTTATTTTATACAGGGTTACTTGTAAAACACCAGCAACCTCGCAGGACAAGATAGCTAACATCATAAATAACAACATTTGTTCTACGACTTTTGGCATAACGCAATAAATTATTTTTAAATGATTTTTTAAACTTTTATTGTACTCTCCTTACATTTGTAAGTCTATGTTCTATTAATTATCGGATGGACGACGCGACGCCCCCTTCCCCCTCTCGTTCGCTTTTTGTTTACGTAATTTTTGGGAGGCGTAGAGTTTATAATATTCAGACGGAAAATTAAATGAATATTTATTTTTGTATGAAAATAAAATCTAACAAATTATCAAAAGTCGAAATGTTGTTACTTATGATGTTAGCTATCTTGTCCTGCGAGGTTGCCGGTGTTTTACAAGTAACCCTGTATATATAAGGGATTTTAAATTAAACTATATGTGTTTCTCCTCTGAAAAAGATGAGACTTTATTTTAATATTTGCACATTTAACATACATATAACTTTTACATTAACAATGTTACTAAAATGAAAAATTTACTAACCTGAAAAAGAAACGACATTTAAAGTTTAATTCTTTAGTTTGAGAAGTCAAAGGCTTGCCTCGACCATGTTTTAACACTGGAGCCATATTGAATTAACAATATAAAGTTACAACACTTACACACAAATTAAACACTAGTTATGGCCCTGCCTTCATACAAAACTGCTGAATACGCCGTTCGCACGGGAATAGAATGTGGATGCGATTTCCCTTATAGCATCCAAGCTTACGTCTTTATAATTATTAAACTGTATAAATTCATTCTTTAACTCCGGTCTGCATCGTGCAGACATGGGTGTAAAAGTCTCATTTTAGCTATTAAATGTAGTTTTTAAGTACATCTGAGTTTTCATTTGGGGCCTCCGGCTGCGGGACATGTAATTCACTTCAACAAATATTATAACAATAATAACAAATAATAACAACAATCAACAAATACAAAATTTATCAATTAAACTACGTACATAATAATTATAATTTTTGAATGAAATGTGCTTTATGTTCTAACGCTACCAAACGACTGCACGTGGCACCTGCGGACAGCGTAAACTGGTTTATTCTGGTTTTGTGCGTGTTTCCACTTTCCACTATCAAGTGACGATTTATTTATTTGTTTTGTTTCGTAATTATTATGGTCAAATATTAATTATGAAACAAATTATTATGGACACGATATTTTATTGTTTCACGGTAGTCGCCTTGTCGTTTGCTCAAGGACGTAAAATTGAATGATATATTTTTTTTTATAAAGTCAAAACCATTTTCTTTCAAATAAAAACTTGTTTTTATTGAAAACAAAAGTGTTGCTAGGAATAAGTATAAAGTTAAATAGTAATGTTAGGATATCGAAACATTTTTGTATAGGCCAGAACGATATAGTGGAAACGCGCTCTAAGATCTGAGTAATATACACACCACTACATATGCAAAAATTTCTCCAAGCTAATTTACCTGTATGTTTGTTACAGTATGTATGTATGTTACAGTGTAAAGTGTACAAGAAGTCTTATCTATACCAATATTATAAAGCTGAAGAGTTTGTTTGTTTGTTGTGTGTTAATCTCAGGAACTACTGGTCCGATTTGAAAAATTATTTCGGTGTTTATATAGCCCATTTATCGAGGAAAGCTATAGGCTATATATCATTAGGCTAATACCAACAGGAGCGGAGCCACGAGGATGAAACCGCGAAGCGCAGCTAGTCGAATAATATGTGTAATAGCATTACAATTTCAAACAATTTTATATTAATCATTGATAAATAAATCTTCATTTGTAGATGATTTCCGTTCCACCGTTCGACAAAACCAAACGTACGTCACTACATCACTGCGCGCCAAACGGAAACATTGACTGATGAGTTCACATTGCGCTCGCGCAGATGACGTATAGGGCGCGTTTATGGAGTCACAATAATTACTTTAGGTTTAAAGAATCATTTATTATCATTGAAATTTAAAAGTTTATTAGGCACATATACCGTTGCAATTAGATAATACATAAAACGAAGAAATTATAAAAAAAAAATATTTAACGATAGATAGTATCTGTAAGTGCAGTACAGGTATTTATTATTTTCACGTAATGCAATGACTTGAATTATGTATCTGCTGATTGTTAAATGTTGTTTGCAGATAATTATTACTGTTTTTTATTATTATAGTATTAAGTCGCCCTATGTTCATGGTGTAAAAGTGTTCAAAAATTCATTTATTTTTAAATCATCTAAAATTGCCCAATAAATCGCAATTATGGATTGACGGAACTTTAAACTTGCGAAGTTTTGTTTGCTTCCCGAATACTGAAATTAAATACAAAAGTAATTTATAATTTATATAGAATATCACGATGAATAGTATATTAGCCCGATTATAAAATAACGTTATCACATACGTTATAAACGTTTTACAAAACGTTTAACCAAACAACAGATGGAACGAATAATAACTAAACAATCATCTACTTTTCACACAGTTACCTAAATAAATGGCGCTTTGAGAAATGTCCTTTAAAATCTATAAATTCTCTATAAAACTCTTTTACTTGTAAATCTTTGTCTATATGTAATGAAATAAATGAAGAAAAATCTTAAGAATCCTATTCCACTGTGGACACCGTCTAACAAGCCCAACCATTACCGGTCTGCTTTTTGCTTTTTGCCCGACATACGTCCTGCACATTGCTCGTGTGTCGATATATCAAGAACTTAGATTATAGTTATAGACAGGTTCAAGGTCTATGAGAGATTAATGTCCTATTATAATATCGTTATTGCTCTTTTAACTGTATAACGATGTGACTATAAGTTTTATATCGATGGTAATTTTAAGAAGATTACTGTATGTAAATACGTCTTGTAAACGTTTACGTGAATAAATTATTGAGTTAAAGTTTGTATTGAACCGTTTTAGTTAATTGAATAGGTATAGTTAGTACATACGTGCGGTTCCTACTCTAACATTAAAAGCAAATTGCAATTTGTTATCTTGGTTATGAAATACGTATTCTTTTATAGGTAGGCAGGTTGGTAGGTAGGTTCCATTCTGATTTTTAGCAAATTTCTACTAATAATTTAGTGTAGTTGATAACTAATAAGACTAAATTCAACTACCTATCTATGAAAACACTCATACCATCGTATAACGATTATTTATATTATCTACACATCAATACACACATAAAATCTCCCTTCTTTATCTTCATTACAATCTAGTAAATACATCATTTACAATACACAAGCCCATTGGGCAAAAATTCATTCACTCGCCTCCCACGAGGTCAACGCTTCATCACAAATGGCTTAGCATTAGTCACGCTCATAATCGCGTGTGTGTATGTTTGTTTTTGTTTTGTGTACGTTTAACCTTTCTTTTCAACGGTCATTTGTAAAGAAAATAGGATGGGAATGAAAGTGGTGGGAGAATTACATTCCTGCAATAAAAACGTTGCTTATTAATTTTTTTGCTTGTATAATAAAGCTATGCGGGACCCTTAGTAATAGGAAATCGACTTTTAAAGAACTTTATCAAAAATAGGAAATTCGTATGTATTTTTTTTTGCATGCTCATCAGAGTTTTTGTTTGTGAAAAAGATACCTTGTATGTAGATAATATACCTTCTCAAAATATTATACAAAGGAAATATTTCCCTTATCTTTACTTTCTAATATTTTAACACAAAAACTATTCGATCTTTTAAAAAAATGTCTTTACCATTCGAAAGCCATCTTCATCTTTACAATACATAACAACATAGCCTACACAATTGTATCCCGGTTACACCCGGATCTAGTCTCAACTTCGCAGCTAGTTCATAGAAATTAAATTGAATATCGTAACTTGAACAGTATTGACTGGCACTACCTCTATCTACAAAGAGAATATTTAATATTACCTGAAAGAGATTTCAGAACGGCACTCATGTCCTACTTATTAATCCTATCCTACTAATATTATATAAATGCGAAAGTTTGAGGGGATGTATGTGTATATATGTATGTATATGTTACTCTTTAACGCAAATACTACTGAACCGATAACAATGAAATTTAGCACACATATGGAGGGTAACTTTGATAACACAAAAAATTTTATCCTGGAAATCCCACGGGAATGGAAACTATACGGGTTCTTCTTTGAAAACGCGGGCGAAGCCGCGGGCGGAAACCTAGTCGGATAGCTATTGATGGAAAACTGAAAGAAATAGTGCACTTTGTATTCATAATTACACATTTTAAAACAAATACATTCGTTACCTTTGCTTTTACACTCAAAAAACTCTTTAATTCATCAGTACATATTCACTAACATTTTCACTTTAAACTGAACGTTTTTGAAGCCTAAAATTAAACTTTTCTTCGCAAACGGTGCATTCATTAAACTCGACATTTTCAACCGTTATTTCAGCAGATTGTCTACACGATTGCATATGCAAATTATACACAGTTAAGTAATTTGTTTAAGTGTTAACGCTGTTAGAACATAAAACGTATTTAAATATACCTAGCAATTAGAAATACGTAATTATATGTATGTATATACCTACGTACAGAATGCACGGTAAAATATTAAACACAATAGTAGAATTTGCAAGCACTAATAAGAATGTAATTGTATAATATTTTAAAACTCTCTTGAGTTCGTATTTGTCTATTCGGAAATGAAAAGAGTCGATTCGTCTCTAGATCAATGGCAAAAAAACTATTTTTTATTAATTTATAAAATATACCTATTTTTTATTTAATTTTACGCAGATAAGTGATGGCCAATTTTATATTAAACTGCACAACACTAGATTATAATTAAAACGCAATTCCTACAATACCATAAGAGAGAAGAAAGAAAAGGAAACATTTATAGCTATTAACATTTACACACTACCTACCAAAACAAACAATTCATAGCAGTCGAAAAAAATATCACTTTCACACACAAAAAAATCAAGCACAGATAATCATCAGTTAAATAAAAACCCTCAATCAACCTATAAAGCAATTACCACGTCACCGTAAAGGTCAAGAAAGGACAAATAGTAAAAATTCATTAACACCACCTTCCGTTAGGTTAACACGTAGTTTATACTTAACCAAAGGTCATAAGTTCTTTGACCGGTTGTAATTCGCATCGCGAAAAATAACTGTTTTTATACTATTGCTAGTTATTTTATATTTGTTGCCTTCGCTCGGGAAATCAAAACCAATTACCAAGGAAATAAGATGTTTTTTTATATAGCACAGTAGCTTGTTCTGTAGCCTCTTAACTACATCCAAATATAAAACCATGACATAAAATCACTCCGTTGCGACGCGATAGATAAATAAATACACTTTCGTATCAAGAACAAATTATAATATAAAGGAAGTCTTTGACCAACTGTCTCCCCGACTCCGACTTTTCTTTAGTCAGTTTTTCAAAATTCCAACAGTTCGCTTCAAACTGAGACAATTCTATCAAAGCAAAAAAATAATAATTGAAAACCGTTTAGCCACATTTGAGTTAGCTGCAAGCAACTAACTTTACCTCTACTTTCCTTATAACTATTATAACTATACTTAGTTATAGGGCATGCACCCGGGTTTACCCGGTTCCGAAAAACCCGGGTAAACCCGGGTTTTTTGATGATCTTGAGAACCGGGTCTGAATAGTATGAAACCCGGTTCTCCCGGTTCCGACCAAAATATTAAAATATGAAGTATTATTTATATATTTTGCTGCATTATTTCAACAAATTTATTCTATCTGGCAACGTCAGACTCACGTGCATCGCGAATTTTCGTGTCACGCCTCAATCGTGGCTCTGATTGGTTGTCTAACCTTAGATGCAAGTTAGATGCTATAAGTTTCCTACGGGTGTATTACCAAAACAAAAATTAGGCTACTGAAATATTTTTATGAGATTTGTCGTGAATTTGAAAAGCTGTTGATTTTACTGTTTCATATAATGATCCAGTCATGTTTTTGTTTTTGGTATCAAGCTGAAATTTATATCGAATACTCAAGTCTTCGGTCCCTTGATGCTGTGAAAAAGACAAACTCACAAGCCAACGCATCAAAAGATACAGCCGTAAATGTTGAAAATTTTTGCAAATTTCGACATTCGCATTGGACTCAAAACCTACAGGGTACTTCTCAAGAACACAGAGCCTTTAAATTTCGTAAAAGTAACGTCTTATAACACAGATACAGGAAAAATTGCTAAAAACATAAATTTTAAAGTTACAACATTATAAAAAATAGGTTTGTTCGGAGCCCTCGGAGCGCGAGTTCGACTCGCACTTGGCCGGTTTTTGACGTGACAACGTCTTATAATTCGATAGAGCCGGCTGCACGCACGAAAAAACATGACTCATGCGGCGTTACCTCGCTCTGAGGCGTTCCGTTAGGTTTGAAGTGCAAGCGAGAGCGCGGAACGAGCGACAAAGAAACAAAATCGGACGTTGTACCGTTCAACTATCGTCAGTAAACCGACTTTACAGACAACCAATTTTTTTTGCTTTACAGTTTGCAGTTAATGAATAAGGTTTAAGTTTATAATGTGATACTAGCTTCGGCCCGCGACTCCGTCCGCGCGGATATCCGTCTTCGCGTGGATGGTTTATTTCTCCATATTGAGTAACTCTGACAATGACATTTTATAAAAAAAAAAGAATCCACTGCGGGTAACGCAACGTGTGTTCGCAGTTCTACAGAACAACGTGTATGGATAAAACTGTAAAATTTAGATTTATTTTTTTTCCACGTATTTTTCCAGGATAAAAAGTATCCTATTTTATGCCCAGGATAATAAAGTATAATTATACCAAGTTTTATCGAAATCGAACCGTTAGTTTTCTCGTGATGTCAGCATATACAGACAGACAGACAGACAGACCAAATTTTTTTTAATCACATATTTGGGTTTGGTATCGATCCAGTAACACCACCTGCTATTTATTTTTTCAATATTTTTAATGTACAGAATTGACCCTTCTACAGATTTATTATATGTAAAAATTATGATAACAAGGTACTTTTATAAGACTGATAAATAAAGAGTAGTATTGAAATTTTGTTTCTATATTAATTTAATAAAACAAGACACAAGCCGCGTAAAATAAAAGGCCTATCAGGTACTTTTATAGTTACTTTTGTTTAATTTCGTATTTTTTTCCGAGGTATTATAAAAGAACCGGGTAACCCGGTTCTACCCGGTTCTGAGCTCGATTTGGAACCGGGTTTCAGAAACTTGGAACCGGACTCGGTTCTGCATGCCCTAGTGATAATATTTACTAAGTGGGTATTTGAAAAATAAAAAGAGTCTCGATTCTAGCCGGTGTGCATTATTTATTCCCGCATTGATTTCCTCATTCATCTTTTAAATATAACAACACGAAAGCGACAGCAACGCAACTTTTTCTTTTAAATTTTCTGCATTTATCAACATGGTTTTCGAAGAGACGGTTGTGGTCTGTGCTCTTGTCCCGCATAGTTCCCATTCCCGTGGGATTTCCGGGATAAAACCTATCCTATGTGTTAATCCGAGTTACCCTCTATATGTGTGCTAAATTTCATTGTAATCGGTTCAGTAGTTTATGCGTGAAAACTGAAAACCATACATACCTACAAACCTTTCCTCTTTATAATATTAGTATAGATATGTAATCGTAATTGTAAAAAGTAAAGTAGTTTTTATTTAATACTTTTTAGTGTATTTTTCAACACGAATCAAACGAGCTCAACCTCGATAAAGTTGAGTCAATATATTACTAAGTTCCTATGGCCACCTTCCGATTCCATCATCAAATCAGCGCTATGTCATAATAATGTTTCATCGCTATCCAATTTACATACGTATACAAAATTTCAGCTCAATCGGTTACCTGGAAATGAATCAAAGTTACTTGCTACATTTCAATTAAGTCATCGAGACCAGACAAAAATGCTCATAAAATAAAAACTACTGGGCTTATCCGAATAAAATTTATGGGACCAATTCCACACTATTCCGCATCAAAAAAAAAAAGAATCACGTAAACCGGTTCAGAAACCTCGGAGTAATCGGTGTCCATACATAAAAAAATATACCGGAAGAATTGATAACCTCCTCCTTTTTTTTAAGTCGGTTAAAACTACAGTGTACGAGAATAAATACGTTGACATAAATAGGTATTATCGCTACGCCGGTTACGCGGCAACTGGCCGGCGGCCGTCGCCTGGCAACATTTTTGTCGCCGTGCGCGCACTTGCATTGAAACCAATAGATAGGGCGACAGTTGCGTCGCGGGCTTGTCTCCGAACCCGCGGACAAAAAAGTCTCCCGGGAGTTGCGTCGCTACGTACGCGCACTTTCATACTAGCCCATGGCTGGAGAGACAAAATAGTTGCGGAGACAAAATTGTTGGGGAGACAAAGTTGCTCGTGGGCGCTCGCTCTTAATCATAATCAATCATATTAACATTTTAAACACAAGCAACGTACGCTAAAATCCTTCTTACTGTAAATTTTTATACATAACATGATAAAACTAAGCAATGAAAATTTTAATAAAATGAATCTCAACTAGGAACAATGCATTATAATAAGTATAGGTACAGAGAGCTAGATCTGCATAAATACGAATTGCAAATTAAAATCGAAATCAGGTCACGGCAAGAGGCAGATATTTTTAACGAGCACACCTTGTATTCGCCATCGGGGAAACTAGGCTCTGAAATAATTAGTTCGTAAATTGTTTTACTTACATCTATGTAATAGATATTATGTATGTACGTGCATAGTTTCAGTAAGAGAAAAAAAAGAATAAAATATATAAGTCTAAACATAGGTAACTTACCTATTATATTATGACTGCAGTATAGTAAAAAGTACCTGTATAAAATTAATAAAAACGATTAGTTTAGAAGTGAAACTTCTTTATGCGCGTTGAGAGTAATTTCAAGGTCGCGTCATGGCAATACCGTCACGTCATGGAGTAAGGCGACGATTTTGGTATCTTTGAATCGTGCCAAAGAAGTTTCACTTCTGACACGTGTGCTCGGCACACACGTTCTTTTTTCTATTCTTTAATTTGAGAATATGGTAGTAAATAAACTTGGCTTTTCATTATACAGGGTTACTTGTAAAACACCAGCAACCTCGCAGGACAAGATAGCTAACATCATAAGTAACAACATTTGTTCTACGACTTTTGGCATAACGCAATAAATTATTTTTAAATGATTTTTTAAACTTTTATTGTACTCTCCTTACATTTGTAAGTCTATGTTCTATTCATTATCGGATGGACGACGCGACGCCCCCTTCCCCCTCTCGTTCGCTTTTTGTTTACGTAATTTTTGGGAGGCGTAGAGTTTATAATATTCAGACGGAAAATTAAATGAATATTTATTTTTGTATGAAAATAAAATCTAACAAATTATCAAAAGTCCTAGAACAAATGTTGTTACTTATGATGTTAGCTATCTTGTCCTGCGAGGTTGCCGGTGTTTTACAAGTAACCCTGTATATAAGTTTGATATATAAACCGTTTGTGAAGATAAAAACATTTTTATCTTCTTTCTTGCTTACATTAATATAAGTCTACCCAAATTTTGTCCCTTAGAGGCTTATCCCCGTTGTGATATGTTTATGTCGAAGCTTTTAAGTAAATCCATACTATAATATTATAAATGCGAAAGTAACTCTGTCTGTCTGTCTGTTACTCAATCACGCCTTAACTACTGAACCAATTTGCATGAAATTTGGTATAGAGATATTTAGATACCCGAGAAAGGACATAGGCTACTTTTTACCCCGGGACATAGGATAGGTTTTATCCCGGAAATCCCACGGGAACGGGAACTATGCGGGTTTTTCTTTGACTGCGCGGACGAAGCCGCGGGTGGAAAGCTAGTATTAAATATTTTATTACATTATTTTCGAGATTAGTTAAAAATTCATGTCTCTTAATCTTAAGACACAGAGTTCTTCTAGTTTAAGAGTCAGTGTAGGTACCTACATATTTTTGTAAGGTATATATTGGCAAAATAAAGATTTATTTATTCATAATATGCGAAAGTTAAATCTTTCTTCTATAACCTACCTAAATGGATTTGTACATTTTTTTTCATGTGAAATTTTTCAAATAATCAAATACATCTATTAATATCTCAATCGAAAGTTTGCAAAAATTTAGCAATTTATACTTAAAATGTATCAGCATTTCATCAAATCCTTACCAAGATTCCAATTTTCACGATTTTCTACCCGTTATAATTGTACTAATAAAGAGTTATACAGTCTCAGCCATCGGGGAGGTAAAATAAAAACTCCCGATTGGCAGCCTCGTCGTGATTTAAAAGTTGGGGCTCGTCGCCAATCCCAACTAAAAAGTGGTCTAATTTATAAGCTTAAGCTTTCTACATTTTTATAATTTCCGTATGAAAATATATTTTGTCCACTATTCCAAGTGATAAAGAATAGGTAATCCCAATTCCAAGGGAAAGCCTATAATAATTACCAATGTTTAAACAAATCAATATTATTATTATTTCTTCCTCATACCAAATGAACTGTTAGGTACAATAATTATAGTAGTATGATGAAAACAATGCACAATAAAAGCTTTAATAATAAATATTTATTTTTGTTTAAATTTTACGTATTATCACATCACAAATTAAAATAACAGTCGTTTATACTACAACTGTATCCAAATAATACTTATCATGAAATAATTTATTTACTTCATAATATTAATAAAAAGTAAAGTATGTTTTTCCGTTATTTAATATAATAAAATCCGCTCTTCACTTTAACTTATACCACACAGAGCTCCAGTTTTTAGAGAGATCTTTATGATGACAAAGGTTTGCGCTGTACCAACGCTTTCAATATTATACTCACTTCAACGTAAAGAGAATATTTTCGCGATGAAAGTATAATGCTCTTAAAATATGGCTGCTTTTAGATACACCTGGGTGAGTCTGGATGCAGTAATGGGACCTTTGTGCCTTGCTTTTTGGTGTGAATGTATGAACATTTAGTTCCTGTTGACAATTTTATGGTACGAGAATGGTAAACAAATGCTATTGCCAGATGTCTATATTGAAATCTGTTACCGGTTTAATTAGATGGGACATATAAATGTCCAATGTATTATTTTCGTCTAAGTAGTCTCCAACTTGCCCGGGATTTAAACTTTTATACTCGTTTTAAGTACATAAAAGTCTTTCTTCAGTTTTAAGTAGTAAAACTATAAACATTTTCGACGTAAATATTGTATAAAAGGCTCGATTCTACAAAATATATCAGGTATATGATACATGTAATACCAAGTTGCAAAACTACATCTAATTTTAACAGCATATTTATACTATGGTTATTCATATCTTAATAAACTCATTATTACTACAAGCCTCATCATTTCTCGAACCTAACAAACGACCTGACTTCCATACAATATAATCGAATCAAAAAGAAGTTTCAAGGATATTTTCTAAATGTATAGAACCGTAAAACATGGAAATCTACTAATCCCATTACCATAAACAGCTAGATTCCGGTGTCAAGCGACTCTACGTTGAGGAACGACTGTCTGTCACAATGTACCAGAATTTAGTATGGTTTTATAGGATTTACATGTACTTAGTTATTAGGAGAAAACACGAAGAGTATACAAGATTTCTTAGCTAAGATTAAAAAAATAAATAAAATAAAATAAATCTTTATTTCACCTTTAGATCATACAAAATTGAATATGAGGCTCTGGTTCTCTTGCTAGGCATAGCCTGTGTTAAGAGAGCCAGTCCCTTCCCTTAATACATCTTGGTCTTAACTGGTGGGTATTGTGTACAGTACGATTCAAACTTAATGGCGGCTCGGAATATCGTACGATCCGATGCGCAGAAAACAAGTTTAGGTATTAGCGGGACGTTAAGGGACCTGTGTGCACCCGCAATCGCACCTGCACCTAACTTCCGACCGCCCTTAAGTTTGAATCGAACTGTACTTTTTTACATTACTTAGGGCTTGTTCCCCGCTTTCTAATTGAATGACCCCGATAGTCTTTTTGCCAATTATTTACGTATTTTTCATACATTATCAGATAAAGTATCAGCATCTAATAAAACACTCCTTCTTTCTTTGATTTTACATAAAATCTGTGCCACCCTGTAAACTACTACAATTTTAACCTTACGTCACAAAGAGGAACATAAATCGAAAGAAATTTTTATTTTCTACTAACACTCTTACAATTTTGAATTCCATTTCAGTATTACAACACTAATTATGCAGCCTTGTATTACAACGTATTAAATTATCACATACTACTTTAATTCCCCACTAATTCTATTACCATTATCTCTTATAATTCGGTGTAACAGCCGGCCACCTTATCGCGATCGTGCGACGTCGCCGATTTATGTGCAAAGTTTATCTCTTCCGTTTGGCGTTTCGGCCGTTTTCGGTGGAAGATATTCGCTTCGTAGATTCTAATACGTATAGTTTTAATTAACTTGTAATAAGGGTGGTTTTTGCTTGTACACACCGGATGCATACGTTTTTCTTAATTACGTGTAAAAGGTAGTTTATTTCTTAATGGTAGTATTTTGGGAAGCTAGGGAAAATAAGCTTGTCACACTATTTACAAACAGGTGCTTATATCTATTTTTATCGAGTTTTTATAGAACAAAATTCATATTGCAGCTTTACAGGTAGGTATGGTGTCAATTTTAATAAGTCTACGCGGTTATGGTTAGGGTTACATGGGCCCAAGCCTTTTTATCTGAGATTGCAAGTGATTTAAATCATCTAAAATTACTAAGTTTTTCCTATTTTCATCCAGAGGCTTTTTTATAAAATTGAAGATACAAAACCGAACTATGGTTATAAAAATATGCACTATAGTAACAGAAAAGCCTCCATTTTGCTTTTTCTTACTCAATCGAAAATATACATTTTCGGTTAGCCATTTATTTTCTTACAAACTCTACACACATTGTGACGAAATAAGCAGAAATGACGTCTTTAAGGGTATTTCCAAATTTTTAACAATCACTGAACCTTTTACGAACTTTAGTAAATATTTAAAAAGTCTAGGCAATTAGACTCAAACTCAAATATTTATTCATACAACTAAGTTTCTTTTCAATTGTACTTACAATCTATAATATGATGCCTCCCTTTACTACAGCAAACAGTTGTCCTTTGCCTAAGGGGTCGTCTGGTAGAGATCACTCTGAAGTGATAAGGCCGCCCCGTTACACATATTTAAGCTGAAACTATGAGATTTAGTATTTACTTTTAAATTTTATAAAAATAGTATGTGTAATAAAGTGTTAAATAAATAAATAATAGGTATGTTAAAATTGAACTTTTTTGTAAGAATATTCAAAAATAATATTACTTTTTAATCAATAACAAAATAGCGACCATGCCAGGTTTTATGCTAAAAAATAAATCTACGTCGGGAAATAATATCCCTACTTACCTACTACTTAAAGTGAAATCGTTACATCAATTAATCAAGTATTACTAACTACGCAGTTATTTCAAACTACAAACACATCCTTTTTGTTTTTGCTTTTTATTGGCGTGTCGTATTCAATAAACATTATTTCTATATTTATTTATAGAATTATTTGCATCTCTATTAATTATCGTTGAAAGCACACACCTATAATTGAAACACAATATTTACTCCTACAAAGATCAAGGCTGCACAAGCTTATAGCAAGCCTGACCAAATATTGATCCGCAAATCCATTAGATTGACAAGCGCCTCTTGGATTCAGTACTTAGTGTAGTGGCTTTAAGATACAGGGAAATGTGTTTTAACACATACACATCGACATAATAAAAATGCATCGCCAAGTGTGTTGGTAAGCGCAAAACTTGAGAACGGCTGAACAGATTTCGATAATTCTTTTTTTTATAATATTCCTTGAAGTACGAAGATTTATTTACCAACGTTTGTATACATTTTTGATATACAAGTATACAAGATGGTCCTAATGGAGAGAAAACGAAGCCATGTACCACGGGCGAAGCCGGGGCGGATCGAAAATAACACACGTAAAAATATATTACAATATTTTGTTTATAGATATAAAAAGTTTGGTTTTATGATCTTTGGTTGTATATGCCTTCATTACTATTATAATAAAGCTTAATAACTATTAAACGTTTTTTGGTTCATACCTGTAATAACAAAAAAAAGTAAAGTCCCGAGTCCCCGTAGTGGGGTAAGGGGCAGATGCATTATGCATACATCTGTTTCACTGATCGATTTTCTTTGGGGACAAGTAGGTGATCAGCCTTCTGTGTCCTACCAGACCGAGAATTTTTTTTTTCTTTGTCTCCACCGGGAATCGAACCCAGGACCCCTCGGTTCTACGCTCACGCGTCAACCATGGTACCAAGGAGGCGGTAATAACAAAGTATATAAATGATAACATACATATATTTTATGCTCATTTACAACGTACGAACATTTCGATCGAGCTTTATTTAGCTTTCGGTATAACCTCTATAATATAGAATATCTCATTAATTTACCGCAAAATCAAAACGTTATTTGATTATTCGATATTTGTTTTGTTAATACAATAACCATCAGGACCATCAGGGCCCTCTTTGTTCGTATCGGAAAATTGTCCATTTGGCGTAAAGGCTCGTTCACAAGGATATCAACTTTTTTTTTTCATACAACTGCCAGATGCAATTTGCAAACAACTTTTGTATATAAATAACAAAGTAAACCATGATTATGTCATAATTTAGAGAACTTAAAGGAAATTTAAAAATTCCTTATTCTTTGGTTTCACTTTCCTTGAAATTTACATAATTATTTGTATAGTAACTAATGTTTTAGTGGTTTTAGTAACGTTTTCATATTATAATTATGCATTTCTGATGAGTTTATAGGCATTTATATGAAAAATTTATTTTAATTCACAATTACTTTTTACTTTCAAATTTCAACATTTTCAGTTATGTACCTACTAAGTATATAAAGTACCTAATTAATGAAATCGTAATTTTTAAGCTATTGCATAGTTTTTATCTCAGACTTTGAGCGCGGTGACCGAATGTAAAAATTCCGTAACGAGAAAACCTAACACTTCCCACTCCAACCGGCACAGCGATGCGATGCTATGCAATAGTTTTACCGCGGCAGTCCTCGAGTGCCACACGTATTTTAAATTTTTTAAATTATATAATTTGTTTTTAAATTCAAATAACACTATGAACACAGCCTTAAATGGGAATAGATAAGAATTCCTTTCAGTCGTAAAGGCAGGATCCAATTAGATATTCGAAGGACCATCGGCCTTGAGATTTCAATTTTGTAAAAGTAAATTCATCTAATGACCACGTTCACCTTTGACTGAGATAACCACTTGGAATAATGGCCAATTTGTTTTATTGTTACATTTTGTTGAATATTTTACTGAAATAGCTTATCGTAGAGTGGTCGGCTATTTCGCTACAGTAAAAGTAAAATATAGAGCAGTATTGGCTCAGTGGTGAGACCTCGGACTTCGTCGAGGTTCGAGAGCGGGTGAGCGCATAGGAAATTAATATAGATTTTTCAATTTATCTGCGCATATTGTAACATCATCACTGCTTGAACGGTGGGAACCGACATGTCGAAGAATCAAAAGTTCGACGACATGACGTGTCATCCGCCAACACGCACTTGCAATTGGTGGATTATTGCCTGTACCCTCATAGGAGGCCCGTGTCCCAGCAGTGGGAAAGTAAAATATCGCAATTTGATCTAAAACAATAGTTTTATCGATATTAAAACGGTTAACTTTATCTAGGACAATAGCTTTATCGAGATTAAAAAAATATTATTATTGTAACTTCCATTAGTGTTAGTTTACGTTTAAGATTCCTGAGCAGTCTTTCGAAGCAATTGCTGCCCGAAGCAGCTCTAGGAAAATGGCGCTACACGCATCTGGATCGAGCTACGTGCACATAGACCAAAACCCGCATAATCGTTACATAATATAGAACGAACGCACAGCTCTTGTAAACTTAACGACCATATCATTAGGGCCAGATCCATTCCGTTTAAAAATCCCAAAACATGCAATATACTATTGAATGTACAGACAGTTTTCCTTACTCAAAGATTCCACCCGAGGCGTCATCAACGTCACAGCGCTTAAACTTACAGTACACGACATTTAAAAATGTATTTCCCCTACAATTTTGCTTTGAAACTCTCTCTTTGTAAATGCCGTTCCTACGCTATTTGAACGTTTGTGCATACATATGACAGTGTTCGGGAAAGAGGATTTATATATCATTAATCTTGTATGATATTTCCTGGGATATAGTTATTCTTGTGTGTTTTATCACGCTCCTTTCAATTATTGTATGTTTACATTCTGTAAATTAGTTGTGATCTATAACAAGTATTCAAATTCAAACTCAAACATTTATTTATTCAATTAGACTTCTTCTAGAAGCACTTTTGAAACGTCCTTAGGTACATATTTTTAACATTTACCACCGATTCGGAAAGCAGTATCTACGGAGAAGAACCGGCAAGAAACTCCATAGTTGCTCTTTTTAATCATGTCAGTTTAACAATGAATTACAAATAGATGATTAGGTATGTATAGAATTTAATGCGTGATTATTATATGAAACTTAGAAAGTAGCACTACTTACATATTCTAGACTCTATGAACAGGGTTTTATTTATATTTTATTCATATAAATAGCTATAATATTACATTTTAGCAAAAGTATTTAGTGTCCTTTTGTTGACAAAGCTTGAACGTTTCTATTCCTTCTTTATTTTTGACGTGAAAACGTCTTATAATTCGACAGAGCCGGCTGCACGCACAAAAAAACATGACTCATGCGGCGTTACCTCGCTCTGAGGCGTTCCATGTAAGGCTTGAAGTGCAAGCGAGAGCACGGAACGAGCGACAAAGAAGCACAATCGGACGTTGTCACGTTCAACTATCGTCAGTAAACCGACTTTACAGACAACCCATTTTTTCTCTATAATTATTATTTTATTTATTTCCTCTTTACATTTGTATTATTATTTTAAATTATGTTTATTTGTTGTACAATTATTGCATCTTATATTAGATACTGATAAATAATCCATACTAATATAATATATGCGAAAGTAACTCTGTCTGTCTGTCTGTTACTCAATCACGCCTAAACTACTGAACCATTTTTCATGAAATTTGGTATGGATATATTTCGATACCCGAGAAAGGACATAGGCTACTTTTTATCCCGGAAAATGACGCAATCCCGGAAATCCCACGGGAACGGGAACTATGCGGGTTTTTCTTTGACTGCGCGGGCGAAGCCGCGGGCGGAAATCTAGTCTTTCTATAAAATAAATATAAAACACACTATTTGCCGACAAACACGGGCTATATATTTCTCAACTCTCTATTCAATCATGCAGAACTTTCAATAAACTTCAACCAACTATTGATACAAGACATGGCGTCTCCTTTTACACGGTTAATTAGGTAGAGTGAATTTCTAAGAATAAACTCGATATCATACGTCGCTACTGTAAAATGCATGACGTGTTCAAAAAGTTATTTTTTGCTCTATCTCTATCAATATTCAAAATTAATCTATACTAATACTAATATTTATAAAGCTGAAGAGTTTGTTTGTTAGATCGCGCTAATCTCGGGAACTACTGGTCCGATTTGAAAAATTCTTTCGGTGTTAAAAAGTCCATTTATCGAGTAAGGTTATAGGCTATATTATAGTGTATTATATCATCACGCTACGACCAACAGGAGTGGGGCCACGGGGGTGAAACCACGCGGAACAGCTAGTCTGAAATATAATTGAAGTCAAAGAGGCAGTATATTGATTATTATAGTAGATTGATTCACAATTTAAAGGCATTTGAAATCATCTATGTAATAAAACTGAATCTCTAAACACTATAATATAAAATTCGAGAACCGCTCTACCAATTTTGATTTGTTTTTAGATTTAAGAGTTAAGGTATACATAAGTTTGTTATGTAGATAATGTACGAAAAAGGGGCAATAGGGCAGTACAACATCTGCTGGGGCAGAAAATTCTGTAAAAATAACAATAAAATCTTTACCTGTAATATAGTGCAAGACTTTCTTCTATGAGCAGAATTAAAGTTCTACGAATTCCTGATTCTAAGTATTGGGTACCTATTTTATTTTAAAACTCTTAATTAAATAGAGTTAAATTCGAAGAAGCAACTGTAAGTGTATGCGGCAAAGAAAAGGAAGCTTGTACATACGATACGAGATATACGTATATATACCATTAGCTATTCACCCGCGGCTTCGCCCGCGTAGTCAAAGACAAACGCATAGTTCCCGTTCCCGTGAAATTTCTGTAATAAAACCTGCCCTATGTCATTTTATAGGTCTCCAAATATTTTTGTACTAAATTCTTAATGCTCTCATTGTGTTAGAGTAACAGTCAATATTTATTTTACCTTCTACATAGTTACATAGATACTTAAGAATTTCAATTAAGTAATGATATTGTGTTTACTTCGTTTTAGAGACAGTTTCCATTTACCAGACTATACTATAATTGAAACTTGTAATAATATCTACTCTAGTAATCTAATTTAAATGTACATACATCAATAATTAAGCACAACCAATACTACAAAAATATACACCGAAAACTATGTCACAAGCAAAATAATCGAAATTTCGTAGTCACCGTAGCTTAGGGTTGCCAACACTTCATCATCAAAATATAGTATTTTCCAAAATAAGGTGTAAAAAATATAGTACATTTAAAAAAAATATAGTATTTTATGGGAAAAACAAAAAAAATAGACAATTATATATTTTTTTTATAAAAACTATATTTTTTGGCACTTCTTGCACTGTGTAACAGCTTTTTGTTTAAAATAAAAGTGTCAAGCTTTGTCACATTCAATTTTTTAATTAATATAAATCAAAAGCTCATTTTTTATTAATGACTAGCAATGCCCTGCGGTTTCACCCGCATAGATAGCGATATCGTGACAGTGAAAAGTCTACTATATGTCGGACTAT
This sequence comes from Colias eurytheme, assembly GCA_907164685.1. Lineage (NCBI taxonomy): Eukaryota > Metazoa > Arthropoda > Insecta > Lepidoptera > Pieridae > Colias > Colias eurytheme. The sequence goes on from CAJQZN010040633.1 coordinate 52,436, forward strand.
AGGTTTAATTTTTAATCACATGAAAATCACCTTCACCCCATCCCGCACTACGCCTGCTCATTGTATTAAACAGTATACCTACTAATTTTCTGTAGATTGACACTTTTAAAAATTCGTTATATCTTTTGAATGGAATATCCAATTTTTTTTAATTTAAAAAGTATTTTGCTGGTATTGAAACAGTCTATAATAAAACATCATTTAATGGGATAAGGTAGATATATGTGTATGGATAACATGGTTTGATTACTGTCGGCACTTCTATTTACTTTGAAAACGTAAAAAAGTTGTTGTATGTAGTAACATAACTACTGAAGATGGACATATGGTATCGCGGACTCTCTTGTAAATATTGATCCATTCTATAATACCGTAGAACATTGTTTTGTTCTATCTTCAATAGATTCCGCAGCGCATGCGATGACAGAATTTTTATTAAGGAATTTTTTACACCTTGGGTTACATTATTGCATTTTTGGTAAGGATCTCTAATTTTTTTTTAAATGCAATATAGCCTATGTTGCTCAGTGAAGATGCAGCTTTCTAATGGTGAAAGAATTTTTGAAATCGGTCCAGTAGTTTATGCGTAAAAACCATACATACATACATACTTACATAATTACAAACCTTTCCTCTTTATAATATTATACTAGTATAGATATAGATAGTATAGATTAGTATAAATAGATACACTACTTCTGTTTCTTTCTTCTCGCCACTGGTATATGCGCAATAGGTTATATGACTTAGCCATCTTTGATCTTAACAATAATTAAAAGGCGCGTTCTTATTTTTTTTTAATGAAGGATTTGTTTGTAACATTTGTCGGTGTTGAAAATATAGTATTTTTGCGTACTATATATGTTTTCAACAGTATATAGTACGCAGACCCGAAATATAGTACAATACTATATATTATAGTACGGTTGGCAACCCTACCGTAGCTGTCAGCTCGTCTAGATTTATGTTTGCACATCGAACCTCCGTAACGACGCTGCTTCCTCTACAGGGCTATAAATATGCTATAAGTCTATAAGGGGAGGTTTATAAAAGGTATGTTTGCAGTTTCAAGTTTTTGGTGGTCAATACATATACTTACAACAAGTTAAATAGTATAGTAATATTTTCTTTCACATTCAATGTACACTTATATTTTAGGTTTTAGTCGGTAAGAATCCGACATAACCCTTGGCTCCATCCCCGGGGGCCGTGGGTATCTTTGGAAGATTTCCCCACTATAAAAAAAAAAAAAAAACACTTATATTATAAACGAAGGAAAGCTATAGGAAGGAGTACCCATAGGGCATAGGCTATATTTAAAATAAAACACCATTAAATTTTAACGATATTTTAATTCATTCCTTTTACTAATATAAATAATAGGTACGAATTATGCACTTATTCATAAAACATCTACCTCCCTAATATGACAAACAAAAAATATTTGCATTTGCACCTATTTTCTCCTTGGAATTTCATTTATAAGTAGATATTTTATATATCAATATTATTACAAAACTATATTCTAAAATCAGAATTATTTTAAAAGCATGTTTGTTAATTCTGATAAAACTAAATATACATATATTCTATATCAATATGACTATATTTATCCAACTAATAATATTATAATTAATGCGAAAGTTTGTGAGGATGTGTGTGTATTTGTTACTCTTTCACGCAAATACTACTGAACTGATTACAATGAAATTTAGCACACATATAGAGGGTAACTTGGATTAACACATAGGATAGGTTTTATCCCGTAAATCCCACGGGAACGGGAACTATGCGGGTTTTTATTTGAAAACGCGGGTGAAGCCGCGGGCGGAAAGCTAGTACAATATATTATAGTACTTTAAAATGCAATGTGTACAAACTCTTACGTCACATTTCAATTCAGAAATAGCTCAGCAAACTTGAATTCAAATACTTCGTCGTTTCATCTCATGTTTTCAAACAATCTTTAAAATATACTGTTACGAAAGGTATCATGTAACATATTATATTTTAGGCTATATCTACTAGAAAATATTATTATCATTTATCTAATAATAATACTGTAGTATAATAAATTAATAATTAATATTCTGCCTCATTTATAGTTTATATAGACAACTTCTTGGCGCAGTCTTATTCATGAGGGTTGTAAGGCACATGATCGCAGTTGGTTCGATGCACTCCGTGATCGTCGGACTAGATTAAACAATTTATCACCTTCCACAACATCATCATATAAGTGTAAGAATTGTGGGCGTTATTGTCGCTCCAGAATCGGGCTCTTTAGCCACGAGCGACACAGGACACTGCCCTAAATCATGACTGATAAGGAAAATTGCAACACTAATAAATTAAATTTTTTGAAATTTAAATGTAACCGCATATATGATCTACTACAGATCAAATAGGCCAACGAATTAAATCCATACTATAATATTATAAATGCGAAAGTAACTCTGTCTGTCTGTCTCACAGACATCTTAATATACATGTCTGTGGTCTGTCTGTTACTCAATCACGCCTTAACTATACTGAACCAATTTGCATGAAATTTAGTTTAGAGACATTTTGATACCCGAGAAAGGACATAGGCTACTTTTTACCCCGGGACTTAGGATAGGTTTTATCCCGGAAATCCCACGTGAACGGGGACTACTACAACTATGCGGGTTTTTCTTTGACTGCGCGGGTGAAGCCGCGGGCGGAAAGCTAGTAGGTATATTATAAGAAATCATTAAAAGATTAGGCAATTCGATCATAGTAATATTTTAAATTATTTCACAACCTGAAGGTACCTTAAAAAATAACCTTCTACTGAACTTTACATGAATTAATTACAAAATCTAACGAAAACAAGTACAAATAAAAGAGATTTTCATTAACGACCCACAGGGCTCCAAATAATATTTAATTAAGATTTAATTAATTTGTACAAGAAGATAAAAGTACTAGAGCGAATAAAAATCAACGGCAAAACCAATTAATACTGAGAGGTTATTACTGCCCAGAAACTCGTGGTTTTCCTTTAATGTTTGGTAAAAATAGTTTTATTGTCTATCCCCTTTAGAAAATTGCTAATTACTATTTATTCCTATACCTACTATCAGCAAAAGCTGGCAACTCACGTACCTGCAGCAGGGGCAATAATGGAATTGTACCCTAAATTGGCTCCTTAATTGTGTAGGCAAGCATGGGCAATTTAGAGTACAGCTGAAATTGCTCCATTGCCGTGCAACCGAGATTGTTCCAATATTGCCCCTGCGGCAGGTACGTGAACAGCTGGCTTTAATTGGCTCTTTAATTATGATGTGTATAGGCAAGCAAGGGCAACTTACAGAACAGCTGAAGTTGCTCCAACCGCTGTGTAATCGAGATAGTTCTAATATTGCTCCTGCGGCAGGTATGTGAATATCCGGCTTTAATTGGCGCCTTAATTGTGAGGTGTATAGGCAAGCAGGGGCAATTTAGAGAACAACTGAAATTGCTCCAAGCGCCGTGAAACCGAGATTGTTCCAATATTGCCCCTGCGGCAGGAACGTGAGTAGCCGCCTTAAGAATTGGATCAGCGGGTTAATTCCTATATGTAATTAAGATTAGAGGTTTAGGAGTGATCGAAATTTCGTTTTGGCTTTATTTTGTGAAGAATACAACAGTCAAAGATCGTTTTCCGTTAGAAAAATAAGCCACTGGTTAAATCATCCGTTAAATTTTTTGTACTACTTAAACAACTTACTACTTAAACTGACCTGATCCCTTAAGGGAGGCATGTCCCAGCAGTGGGAACGTATATGGGCTGATCATGATGATGACTCCTGAAAAAGGCGCTTTTTCATCGAGTCATAAATCGTGTATTGAACATTAAACATATTACGTATAATCCTAAAAATTACTAATCAGTACATAAATCAATATATTCATTCAACAATACACATGTATTTTCACCCAACCTCACACATTATTCAATATTAAGGCAAAGAATCACATCCGAGCAAAAAGCAGTACTACTTCCAGTGCGGAATAGTGACAGCGCTATACAGGTCGTCTAGCGCCATCCTTTTCCCAAACTGGAAATAATACTGTTATAAGACATCATGGTAAGCCTGGACGTCCCTTCGTGACACGAAAAGAAATCCCGAAATATAATGAAACAGTCCCTAATCTCACGCTTGTGTTGGACAGATAATGATGTCATGGCGAAAATTCTGGGTGGAGCAAGTGAAAAGAAAAAGTTTTCTCTAAGTATATATCTTGGGCTACGCAGCCCAAGATAGAACGCGATGGCGGCGCACTGTGGACGCCCTCTGCCCCACATAGGGGACATAGGACAATAAGTCAAGTATATATACTTATTATAGTATAGAGATTGCTGTTCAGCAATAAGGCCGCCGTTTGTGCATTTTTTTTTGTAAATAATACTGCTTCTTTTTACATACTTTTTCTTTATAATATGTTTTTCTATAGTGATAGTCAATTATAAATAAAATAAATAAATCAATAGTAGATACTGGCAAAATGGCTGAATTGTGTTGATGTGTAAAGAACTTATAACAGATGTCTTCAGTTATGTTAAAGTATAAAATTCATTTGTAAATTGCCTATTTTAAAAGATTTAATTTAGGACAATATTCAAATGGGTGATAGAAGATATCAACAATTAAATGAAATACTATGATGTAAAAAATCGTAGCTCGTAGCTAGTAGTCTTTATTTCTTTAAGTTACGATTCATTTTATACGCTCATGTTTTCGAATAAATAATCACACTCAAATTGGTACAGACATTTCAGTGTCTTATACAATCGTACTTGTAGGTCTAAATGCCCTAATTCTCGTCAACATAAAAATATGTCGCTTATTACATGGACCCTCCAATTATTATACTTCGCAAGTCATTTGTTAGGGAAGCGAGGTAATATAATTTTGTTTATTATAACCATTTCTGCGTTTATTACGAATACTAGTTACTGCGTGCGACTTCGCTTTAGTATTACATGAATGAATTTATGCTAGTTTAGCTATGGTTCGGTGGTGTAGCGTGAAGAAGATACAGACAAACAGACAGACAGAATTACTTTTGCATTTATTTAAGTTAGAATCTGTATGTATATCTGTAAGTATATAAGCAACAAGGATGTTGTAGTATAATTTCTAATCCACTTATCATAATTTGACGAAGGTAGAAGGAGATATCCTTAGAAGGGCCTTGAGAGTCAAATGCTTATAACTAACTAGCTTACCGCCCGCGGCTTCGCCCGCTTTGTCTAAAACCTAATAAATTATATACTAAAACCTTCCTCTTGAATCACTCTATCTATTAAAAAAAACCGCATCAAAATCCGTTGCGTAGTTTTAAAGATTTAAGCATACAAAGGGACATAGGGACATAGGGACAGAGAAAGCGACTTTGTTTTATACTATGTAGTGATACCTACGTATAGGTAAATGCCGTATTATAATTATTATTGGGCGATTTGTATGTAGATTTTATTATAGTTTCAATGTTTTTCTCGTATATTATGGTAAGGTAAAATAAAAATAAAAATACCTTTATTGAGTACAAAAATTAATACAATACAATTACAGTGCGGCTCTGTCTTCCTAGCTAGGAAACTCCTGTGTAACCCAAAATGTATTAATTTTAGTAGTTATTTAATTTTTTATTAAAAATTAATTAAATACCAAAGTTCCATACCTCAAAATATCTTAAGCCCTCCTAAAACCTCAATCACAATGTAAACAAATTTCAACATTGTAAAATAAATGTAACCGCTGTGATAAGTGGATATTTATACATAAATAAATACATAATTCACACTTAATGATAGGGCTGTCAACTTTACAAAATTTTAAAAATATTCAATTATTTATTTAAGCTCCCTTAATGAAATACTGGATTTAATGTACGTTTATTTTAATATTTTTTCTTGTCAAATTAAGATAATGGGAGACATGTTTTCTGCCAGTAAAGAAAACATTGTAAATAATAAAATAACGGTTAGAAAAACTTCACGCAATCATGAACTTCATATTTTTCTAATAAATTCTTATCTAGCCAAATTGCAATACATAACTAATTTATTATAACATATTGATCAGGGTAACAGTTTCTGTTCCCCCAGTTCGATTCCCGTTGTTGACAGCCCTATTTAAGCTCCTAAACAGGTTAACAGGCGAGGGGCTCTGAAACCAAATAAAACCTCTTAACCCAGTAGGTGAATATATTTTCTCATCTTTACACAATACACACTGCTTTCAAGAATTTTGCTACATTTTCTAACGTCTTATAATTCGATAAAGCCGGATGCACGCACGAAAAAACATGACTCATGCGGCGTTACCTCGCTCTGAGGCGTTCCATGTAATGCTTGAAGTGCAAGCGAGAGCGCGGAACGAGCGACAAAGAAGCACAATCGAACGTTGTCACGTTCTACTATCGTCAGTAAACCGACTTTACAGACAACCAATTTTTTTTTATAAGTAGTTATTCAGTTTCTAAGGGTTGATGACTAGCGCTGTTAAAATGATTTCTGACAGCAGTATTATATTCAGTGTATAAAGAGACTCTGTCTAGAAAATCTTTGTTTAAAGCACATTTCACGCTTCATCGTGAATCGGAGCCGGGAAATAAGTGAAACAATATCCAAACCCATTTCAACATGGTACGGCGAATGTAATCTTGAATTATACTGGTGATATTCAGGATTAGAAACTTCTTAATTTAGTGTTATTTAATAAATTAATTTTATGTTAAATTAGTTAAATTTTAAGATATTATTTTCTCGTGTTATTTAGCAATAATGTGACGTTACGACGAACCTGCGCAGATGCAGGTGCACCTGTACAGGTGGATCTGTTAGGTGTTATTAGTGTGTGGCAGCCACAATAAGGAATAAGGGCTGATTTTTCAATCCTTGGTTAAAACTTATCCGTCCAATAAATTATTACACGATAATATTAAAATGTCATACATTTTTCAAATGGTAGTTTAATACGTTATTCAACGAATAAGTGATAATCAAGGATTGAAAAATACACACACCCTAATTCACAGATTTTTTTGTTACTACTATCACTATAATGTTACTCTCGAATCTCGATATAAATATAGAGTTGTTTGAAAAAATAAATTCTCCAATACTGTATGTCCGCTTCAGTAAGATTTTATGGCACATCTGAGAGCTGTAATATTTGCGAACGAAGTCGACGGGCAAGTTTATAGGCCGTAGTCTATTGCGTGTGTTGAATTTGTCATTTGGTGGGAGATTGAATTTTTGCGTAGCTCCCTTTTTAATTATGTTTTCAAAATGGGTGCGTGTTGTGGTTGTTTATATAACGCTACGTAATACAATTTACTGTGCATAAAAATGATAAAAAATTTTGGAATGTAATGATAAAAATTAAAAAATATTTTCACCTGTGATATTGTTACGAGGTTATTTTACAGCTTTACCTACAGATAAAATATACATATTTAAACATATTTTATAGATATTCCTTCATTTGCTACATAAAAATTTACAGAATATTACTAATAAACTAAACTAATTTATAAACGCTAACATATTTTTAATCTCGTTATGTTGTTTGTCTATTAGTTAATTACTTTGACTTTTATTTCAAGAAAATAATTCACTGAAAAAATAAATAAGGAAAGTCTAAAAAATACTAAAGTCTACACGCGCTTCAGCCGGATCGCCAACAAAGCAATACGAATCTCTCTTCCATTTATCGTCGAGCCCGTTATCTACGTATGCAGCAAATAGAGTTAACAGTTTTTAGACACGACACAGTTAAATATAGAAATTCTACATAGTTTGAATAAATTAATGAGTAATAGAAGAGTCATAAATAGCATTTTTAGTTGTTTTTTGAGTAATCATTTGCTGTATAGGGTTTAATATTTTTGACTATGATTTATAAATATGTTTTTCGATTTGATTTAATAAGCTATCTTTGAATATTATAATTGAATTTATTCAACAATTGAACAATTGAATTTATTCGAAACTTTAATTTTATTTTCATATATGTAATAACTTTTTTCCAATATAAATAGTAAAGCTCAGTTTATAGGTAGATAAATTCTTTAAACTCAAATTCAAAACCTTTTCATTATAATCAAAGCTTTAACCACTGAGCCACTTCCCAAATAATGATTGATTTATTATTCAGAGGGGTTACAACTATGTTACATATTCAACTAACTTTACTAATAACATTTAACGGTTTATTTTCCCCTACTTTACTGCCAACTTCTTTAATTTCTTGCGTTCGTGAAAATATTTTTTCCCCCGTTCCGCTCGTAGTTTTATTATTATCCATCAAAGTTTTCAAATAGATACCCATATCATAAAAGTTAAACCTTAAGTTAAGTGCCGAACATGAAGTTTGGTTGTGTTGTTGTGGACTACTAATATAAAAGTTAGTTTCTTTTTAACTCCACTGTATAAGAGCTTCATAAAATAGCCGGTTAATCTTAGGATTGTCCAACTCGAAAGAACTACTACGCTGCTTGTCCCAGCGTCTCCCGTGTTACGGGTGAAAGTCATTTTAAAATGAGTTAAATATTATCGTTTTTATTAATTAATTTAGGTACATGTTATATTAATTTCAAATGTTTTGTAGCGACAAGAATGCTAATAGATAAGTTAACTTAATTTTCATTTCACAAATTAGAATAAAATAGGCGTACGCCGTATAGCAATAGAGCGTAAATTAACTAATAAGTTATAGTAAATCATTTTTCTTTATGTCTGATTTAGTTTTGCATTATTTTCAGTGTACCATTGTTTAACTTTTTCGTGCTGAAAAACTGTAGTGTAGTAGACCTGAACAATCAAATAAATATTCTCCTAAATTGATATTCAAGAAAGAACCTAAATTTATCACGTTTTAAATCTCGTATAAAAACTAACTTGAATCGATTTCGTTATAACATCCCTTTAAATCGCAATAAATCGCAAAAAAACTTCAAGAACGTAGACAAACAAACTTCAAGACAAAACATATCATCTATCAAAGGGTAGTCTATCGCTTCGTAGCTCACAGTGTTAGTATTACAAAGGATTCCTTGCGAGGAAACCTCTAAATGGAGGCTTGAAGGACCGGAGGGCATCTAGGGGCCAATTCTGTGAAAAGTTGGCGATTTTCCCGGATACGGTACTTGCAAGCTCTTTGTTTTGAGCAAGGGATGGTTTTGTATTGTAATTAATAGTTATAATTTGGTGAGCATGGTGTGTGTGTTTCACAAATTGGTCTGTACATGATAACATGTACTAATTATGGATAAAAATATAACTATTATTATCGTATCTATTATAAATTGCAGTATATATTACTAAAAAATTACTCCTAAAAGAAGTTTTTCAGAGAAAGTGTACATAGGTTCCCAAAATAGTCTCATATTGAAAAAAATATACTTTTTAGATTGACTTAGGGCGATTTTACAATGTATTACAATAGCTTTAAAAGAACTTATAAATATGTTGGATAATTAAAACAATTTTTTAAAATGGTGGTTTAATAGGATATTCGACAATATTTTATCCAAGTTTTAAAAAATCAGAAATAAATATTTCAAGAATCATTTAACAATAACAATCGTATCTTTAATGATATTCCAAAAGTAATATATTTGAATGAAGTCTTCACATCATCGTACAACCTCATTAACAACACAAACATGCATTGTCAAAGAGTAAAAGTTTCATCAAATTGAACACGTCACATGTTCGCAATTCATTTGGTTTGAGTTTCAGAATCGTGTGTTTGCAGCAATGAAGGTAATATGTGATACGGTGCTATTAAAATATATACTGAAATGTTCTTTTTTACATTTTTAGGTAAGGTTTTTGTAGAGCATTGTTTTTATTGTAATTAATACATTCTTTGTTTTGTTATAGAAATAATATCATGTAATATCGTATAGGGGATGATTATATCACAACTTTTTTTGACGAAAGTTTTCATACATTGTCTGTGCCCACGGTTTCATCCGTATTGCTCCGCTCCTGTTGGCCTTAGCGTAATAATATATAGCCTATAACCCTCCTCGATATCAAACACTGAAATAATTTTCCAATCGTTCCTGAGATTAGCGCATTCAAACAAACTCTTCAGCTTTATAATATTAGTATAGTATAGATATATTATCTGTACCTATGTACATTATCAGTAACTATTAATAGTTACATAATATTACGACTGATTGCATTGTAGCCACAAATCACTACGGCTATAATTCAACCATGCACGCTGATCAAGCCAGTGTCTTTGAGAAAATCGATACTGCCTTGCCAACCTCAACGTATGAGACATTATAAGTGGTAAGCGGGATCAGACTTTCTTGGAAATAGTGAAAATGTATAGATTTGTGTATTGAACTAGATGTCTCGTGGTTTTATCTACAGATAGTTCACATCCCTATCACACAATAATTTAGATATTAGATTTTTAAAAAAGCAGCATATTGATATTGTTCCCAAATTATCAACGATTTTCATTATATTATGTACATTTAATTTAAAGTAGTGCCGTGGTCGATATAAGTTATTACAATTTCTTTATACATAGAATTGGCATTGTTTTAATTAGAATGCAACTCTGTCAATAGACGCAATTTAATATACTCAAACTCAAAACTTTCATTCATTTAATTAAACAGCCTTCAGAAGCGCTTTTGAATCCACAAAATCCATACTAATATTATAAATGCGAAAGTAACTCTGTCTGTCTGTCTGTTACTCAATCACGCCTAAACTACTGAACCAATTTGCATGAAATTTGGTATGGAGATATTTTGATACCCGAGAAAGGACATAGGCTACCTTTTATTGCGAAACATGTACCACGGGCGAAGCCGGGGCGGACCTCTAGTAAATAATATAATACCTATATAGTACATATTATAGAGAAGAGCCAGCAAGAAACGATTGCTCTTTTAAAACCAAAAACGAAATATAAAAATTACAAAAAGTTCCAATAATTCTTACAAGTCAAAACAAGATCCATCGCTTCAGAAATAACTGTTTACCATTGAAAAATGGAAAGGGTAAAGCATTATAAAGTGTAGTACGTGCAGAATGTAATGAGACAATTTGATAGATCGTTCCGTGCCTTAACGACGTAGATTGAACGGGTGTAATTAAGTGGGTTTCAACGCTTCGGAACAGTTCGGAATTGTTCCGCTGATGGGATTCCGTGATAATTGTTGTTAAGTAGGTATTTTTATAGTTGAACTAGCTGTGCTCCGCGGTTTTACCCGCAGTGCTCCGCTGTTGGCCTTAGCGAGATAATATAATAGTCTATAGCCTTCCTCGATAAATGTGCTATCTAACAACGAAATAATTTTTCAAATCAGACCAGTAGTTCCCGAGATTAGTGCGTTCAAACAAGCAAACTCTTCAGCTTTATAATATTAGTATAGATAGAAAAAATTACACAAAGAAATGCTTTCATTATTTTTGAACGAATGAAAATGCATTCAAAGATTCTTAAAAGTTCATTTGCTATCGGGAATCGAACCAATTACAATCTGTACGGAGTCATTGAAAAAAGGTGTTAAAAATTATATCAAATGAATTGATTAGGAACTATTAAATAATATGCCATTGACGGAATACAGAGGTAAGTAATATATGATCATCAATTAAAAATGTATAAACAACACCATTTCATTACAGACAAAGTTACATGAATTAGCTAGTATATATTTAATATTAGTACCACTGTTTGATTGTCCAGATCAACATTATCTGTAAAAAAATATTAACGAACTCAAACATTTATTTATTCAATTAGACTTCTTATAAAAGCACTTTTCGTCATATCATTTTTAACATTTACCACCGATTCGGAAAGCAGTATCTATGGAGAAGAACCGGCAAGAAACTCCATAGTTGCTCTTTTTAAATCATGTCAACTAAACTCTGGAAAGTACATAAAATAATCCTAATCAAATACGAATCACAAACAAGAAATAATCCCCTTGATTTCCACAAACCAACTAGTTAACAGCCGAAACAGGCAAGTTAATTAGGCCTGGTAATATTTGAACCACGTACACATTTAACTGCCATGATAGGAAACTTTAACCACAATATACAGATACAAACAGTAGGGAAACTTCATTCAAACTTTCGAAATGGCTCACGCATCATTTTGCGATTCATTTTAATATTATAGATTTTGGTAGTGTTTTTAATCATTTTTGTGTCCTTGTGTTATAAAAAAAAATGTTAAATGATAAGTGATATGAAAAATATTATTGGATACAAATGCAGAAATTATTTTTTTTATTTTTATAAACTAGGGTTTTGTAATAAGCATCATGATGCAGTCGATGAGAAAATATTTACAAACTTAAATGTCTTAGGGCCGATTTTTCAATGCTTGGATAAAACTTATTCGTCGAATAATGTATAAAACTACCATTTTAAAAACGTATTCTAATTGCCCGTTATTTGACAGTTTACGTGACATTTTAATATTATCGTGTAATTATTTATTGGACGGATAAGTTTTATCCAAGCATTGAAAAATCGGCTCTTAATTAACAAACAATACATTTAATTAAAATTAATATGAAAGGAAAATTTAACGCTCACTAACCGCTACACTTTATAGCCAGTAATTATTAACACAGGCCTTTGAATATCCCTTTAGAGTTCAAATACCGAAATAAAATACACCAGTAAATGTTTTTGTGATAAAAATGAGACAATAACAATGAAAACGACGTTTCAGCTAAAATAAAACGCTCGTAAATTGATCCCTAAAGATAATGCTTAAAAAATACTCTCAAATAAAAACGTGTGACAAACAAAGCGATCAAACAGAACAATGAAAGATGTATAAAGTGGTTCCTAGACGGTAATGCAAGCATGACATGCATTGTCTTGTCATGCTGCATGAGTGATCCAAAAAGCTAACCATGCATTTTATACAGTAAGTTCATTTCCAGCCTCGATTTGTGTCGGTTCTTCTCCGTGGAAACTGCTTTCCGAATCGGTAGTAAATGGTAAGACTGTTAATTCAAAAGTGCTTCTAGGAGACGTCTAATTGAGTATATAAACGTTTGAGTTTGAGTTGAAAAGACTAAGCTTTTGCATGACTACACCGAGCTCAATGATCATGCGTTCATGCCTTACTTGCAGGATACAAAATAGGTTCATCAATCAGCTACCAGTACGTTTGCATGTCATTTATTTTATTTATTTATTAATTAATTCTTTATTGCTTGCTATTGAAAGTTACAATAAAACTTAACCTAGGAATACATTCAAACAATTGGCGGTCTTATCGCTATTTATTTAAATAATCTAAAGTCTAAACGATCATTCATGCATGACACTACGGCATGTCATGCTTCATTATCGTCTAAGAGCTACATAATAGACGTCGATACAACTGCTAAAGGAGATGAAACAATAATAAAATATCTTCGACTGTAGCTCAGGTACAATCGTGAAGAAAAGTGTATGATATGGTAGACTTATTGAAAATTCTTGCAAACTGTATGTACTTACGTGTTTGGAATAGATAGCTTCGTGTTAGACATGTTTGAATAGTAGTTGTAGTCTTCAGCTTTTTGGGTGATAACCTAGGTCCTAGATCTTAATACTATTATAAAGGCGAAAGTTTGTATGGATGTTTGTTACTCTTTCACGTAAAAACTACTGAACCGATTACAATGAAATTAGCACACATATAGAGGGTAACTTGGATTAACACATAGGATAGGTTTTATCCCGGAAATCCCACGGGAACGGGAACTATGCGGGTTTTCCTTTGAAAACGCGGGCGAAGCCGCGGGCGGAAATCTAGTTATACATAATTATGTCGCCTTTATAATGATTAACAACTACAATAATATGTAGATAAACATTAGCTCATTATTGTTTATTTTAAATACAAATTATTTCAATAAGAAAGAATAGCACAAGTATATCAATCGGTCCATCCATGCATACAGAATTTTCAGTTCTTTCAGTTCATATTACTACGTCTCGCGGATTCACTCGCGGAAAAAACCACAGGAACACACTTTCATCTCCCCTCTTTACACCAACAGTTTGTAAGCAAGAAGGTGTTAGTATTTTATCATTTTTTTATATTTTGACTACATTAATATCGTCATTTTACACGAGCATATACTTAAATTATACAATACTTTTGAGTGAAAATTTACTTTTGAGTGAAAATTTACACATCCAATATTTTCAAGTGTGTTCCAATACAGAAAATATAAATAGTGTTTGTCAAAATATGAGCAATACATTCAAATTTACATGTACCGACGTCCATAAAACATTTTTATGGCCACTTCACACCAACGATAGAAATGTATTTTGGGGGGAAAGGGAGGGGGGATACGTATAACTGATTTATATTACGATTCACGAACAAATCGTTTTTTATAGATGCCAATATTATTTTATGTAAGCCGAGTAATGGATAAAAGATTTCTGATGGTTTAAAGATGTTGTTATGCCATTTTGTAAGTAAATTGCTTTAGAATGTTTTCTTGGGGTTTTGAAGGTTAGAAGGAAATTTTGCAATAATGCTATTTCAAATTAATTCCTTTACCGTGGCCACAGTCACTGTGTGCTTGAAAATTTGTTTCAACTAGAGTAACTATAGATATAAGAAAAAACAGTCTTATATATAGACACATTTTTTTGATCATACCCGTAGGCACGTAAGTAAGAAAATCGGAAAATAAAACGCTGTTTTGCAAAATTGTATCATTTAATCTTAACGACATTATTTAACGTAGGTAGGTAATCACATAAGAAAAATAATTTAAAAAATTACGTTAATTTCCTTAAGTAAATACTTTTTCAAAAACTTGGCATGAATTTCGATTTGAACTTGATTTTTACATAGGTCATAGGATAAAGGCATTGTACAAAACATTTAACAGCTAATGAACCGAAGGTTTTATTGGTCTATTTATAATACATAAATATATTACGAAGTATATACCTATGGCAGTGTACATACAAATATAATTATATCCTTACAATCACTGTAACTTAACTAACCCATGATATTATTTTAATTTTACTCAAATCTTCCATTGGAGTATAAAAAAAAATTCAGACTTAAGTATAAATTAATTTCTTAGCTTAGCAAATGTTTTTCTTTGATTTGACTAATTATCATCTTGAAAATACTTTCACGAAACGTTATTGATCGATTAACGATTTAAGCACGCATACCTACTGTATTGAAAAAAAATACATAATGTATGCATTGATATTTTAAATATAGTTACATAGGTAGGTAATACAGTTATGAATAAATTTTTTGCATGTAAGACTGGCAAGACTGGCAATTATGTGATAAAAATTAAATAATAGTCCGGGATACATCGCCCATTTTTGCAAGTGATTACTATCAAGCTAATTTTTCGTGAGTAGCTTTATTTTGATGAGATGCCCAATAATTTCATGTATGAAACTCTCGATTGTGGTAGCTACCAGAGGAAACAAGGATAAAATATTTTGATTTGATGGTTCTCAAATATTAATTACTAACTGAATGTTTTTTTTTGTTCAATCTCAAGATAATTATCTAAATTATTCGAAAAAATATTTGTCTTACAAAATCTATGGTTTGATCAAAGAGTCCCCCTTTCCAATGTGTATCGATAACGAAGTCATCATAAATGATTAGTAACCAGCTGATTTTTTTATTTTCACTTATTTAATACTTATATATATAAAACACAAATGGGATATTATGACTAGAAGTAAATCATAAAAAGTGTCTATAATAAATTGTCTTTGTTAAATATTATTTAATCCCTAGAGAGTATTAAAACACATCTTCTTACTCTTAGCTTCCTATTAAGTAAAGGCCAAGTTATAACTTTGCGAGTTAAACTTTATCAGAGACGATCCATTTTATCAGAAATCAATGCTACACAAGAACATCTGTTGATTTAAGTAATCAATTTTAAAACAAATATTGTAATTGAATAATGTTTTATATTTTAACATTTTATGTAGGTATATCCATACTAATATTATAAATGCGAAAGTAACTCTGTCTGTCTGTCTGTTACTCAATCACGCCTAAACTACTGAACCAATTTGCATGAAATTTGGTATGGAGATATTTTGATACCCGAGAAAGGACATATAAAGACAAGACTTTTATTGTGAAATATGTACCACGGGCGAAGCCGGGGCGGACCTCTAGTTTTTTTATAATCAAAACAACTCTTATTAGGAATTATAATATACTAGCGGTCCGCCCCAGCTTCGCCCGTGGTACATGTTTACGTTTTCTCTACATAAGAACCATCCTCGTACTTCAAGGAATATAATAAAAAAAGAATTATCGAAATCGGTTCAGCCGTTCTCGAGTTATGCGCTTACCAACACATTTTGCGATTCATTTTTATATATAA
>CAJQZN010040633.1:68861-91050 GCA_907164685.1 Colias eurytheme
GAGTTATGCGCTTACCAACACATTTTGCGATTCATTTTTATATATAAGAGATTATATAGTATCGAATTAAATTGTGTACATTTTTTTCAACTTATTTTTTCACATCACGGCGTTTATTTAAAAATGTTTTATTTATTTGAATGCTATAAAAAAACATACATTTTTTTGTTTTTAACCGGTTCAATCCAGACGAATCTGGAATAAACCAGTATAAATGAAGTAATAGGTACTACGAAGATGCCATCCTCCGAGGCGGTCAACTCTCAGAAGTCCCCTTTTGTTTATCTACAAGTAAGAAATATCCAAGAAAGTCATTATAACTTTCGATACAGCGTCAAAGACCGAGATATTATCTGGTATCTAGTTGTAACTAGTTTTTATTAAATTTCATAACTTGAGTAAAAGTTAATTGAAGTTGGTACTGTATTTGTGTTTTGAAATTGACATTTTAAAGTACACTGTTGGATTCTTTTAGAAGAGTTTTGTACCGTTTATAACAACTAGTTAACGCACGTGACTTCGTTCATATTATCAGCATATTATCTTAATCTGAATCTTAATACTATTATAAAGGCGAAAGTTTGTATGGATGTATGGATGTATGGATGTTTGTTACTCTTTCACGTAAAAACTACTGAACCGATTACAATGAAATTTAGCACACATATAGAGGGTACCTTGGATTAACACATAGGATAGTTTTTATCCTGGAAATCCCACGGGAACGGGAACTATGCGGGTTTTCCTTTGCAAACGCGGGCGAAGCCGCGGGCGGAAATCTAGTGTTCTATAAGGAACAAGCTGCTTACCCTGAATTTGTGCAGAATAAAAAATGGTCTATTTTTCTAGTTAGAAGCTTTCTGTTACTGAATTTTCATGATCGGACCAGCACTTCCGAAGATAGCCCATTACAAACTTAGAAAGATAGAAACATTACCTCTTTGTTATATTGAAGTTGGTTAAAAAGATCATAATATCAAACAATTAGTGGTCAAAAACGAATGAATCCGTGTGATATAATGTATGGGTTATTCTTTGTCATACATATTATAAAAGTCGCATCAAATTGATCCAGTCATTTGGGATATTATCCTATGCTTCTTATTCGACTGATATTATAATTTATTATAAGCCATGTAAGTTTGCCAGAATGTTACATGTATTTTTGTTTGTTATTCTTTCACGCAAAAACCGCTGAACGGACTTTGATGATACTTTAAAGTCATGTATCTTAATATTTTTAGAAGATATTATCATAAAATATATAGATATTGTTATTCATTTTAACAGAATATACAAGCTCATTTATAATCATCCCAATGATAAATTACTGCAATAAGTGTTACGTAGCATGTAACAATAATATGCTTCAGTTAAATATGGTGTAGTCATTACTCACTTAGAAACGAGTAATTATATCTATACTAATCTATATTAGTTAGTTCTTTAAAGAAACGAATCTTCAATGGCGGCGCTTATCATTCCCTCTCGCTCACACACGGCCGTACGGTATGCAAAAAAAAATGGAAAAATAAAATCACTAAAATGTATTTGATTTTCCCTATAATAGTTTTTATCATAAATTTACAATGACAATTATGCATTTGCGAAAGTAAATAATGTTTTATTGGAATTTGACAAAATATGTTCTTTGGGAAAAGTTGTTCAGTTTTATGGGCTTATTACAAGTATTATGGGGATTTTATTACATTCTGTATACGTAAATATGATAATTCATATAAATACACAAATACAATAACAAAAAAGTTTGTCAACAAACAATTTGAAATAATTAATAAAATAATTATCAATTTACGTTATTTTTATTTTCTTTTTTGATGATCCTACCATCTGTCAAAGTCAGCTTTGGCCGCCATTGAAGATTCGTTTCTTTATTGAACTGACTAATACTAATATTATAAAGCTGAAGAGTTAGTTTGTTAGAACGCGCTAATCTCGGGAACTACTGGTCCGATTTGAAACATTCTTTCGGTGTTAGATAGCTTATTTATCGAGGAAGGCTATAGGCTTTATATCATCACGCTACGACTAACAGGAGTGGAGCCACGGGGGTGAAACCGCGCGGAGCAGCTAGTGTAGGTACCTATATAATCTGATATTTCATGAACAAGACATTAAGGTTCTTTAATCTTTTACATTTGGTATTTAATAATATCTATACTTAATATTAAAAAGCTGCAGAGTTTGAACGCGCTGTTCTAAGGAACTAAAGGTCAGATTTGAAAAATTGTTTCACTGTTTAGATAGCCCATATTATATCGAGGAAGTCTACAGGCTACGTATCATCACGCTAAGACCAAAAGGAGAGGAACAATGTGCAGGTGAAGCGCGAGGTTTATTTAATATATTATATTAATTAATTGGTAGATAGGTCTTTCATAATATTGTGTCCTTTTTACGAAATATTTGCAGAAACATTTGTATTATGTTTTATATTCATAATGTATAATGTTTTAGGTTTATGATGGAATAGAAATAAATTAAAACGAGGAAAGGTACTGGAAGGCAACTGCAAATGTTTATACGTTTGAAGGGAAACTACAGTTATATTGCAAAAGTTATATATTTACTATGTAATATAAAAAGGCTGTATGTATTACAGCCTGGCTTTTAGGTTATCGCCCGGCTGCCGGTCCCCATTTCGATCCGTTATTTCTATTTTATGTTTTGTTTCCTAACAAATACAAACAGTTTCCTAATATAACATTTTATTTTTTATATTCAGTACTAGCTTACCACTACACTAGCTTAAAATAACATTTTATTTTTTATAATATTCAGTACCCGCGGCTTCGGCCGCTTTGTCTTAGACTTATTAAATTCTATACTTATACCTTCCTCTTGAATCACTCTATCTATTAAAAAAAACCCATCAAAATCTGTTGTCTTATTTTAAAGATCTAAGCATACAGACACAGCTACGGAAAGTGACGTCGATTTACTATGTAGAGATTAAATCAATATTCTTTGAAGAGTTGTCAAAGTTCATAATTTAACAAAGAAACAATCTTTTTATACATATAAATAACATTTGGCTTACATCCCTATTCCTTCAATATAACTAAAGTTATCTCATATAAAACCTAGATACGATAATACTTAGTAGTGTAATAATAATCTAAAACATTTACTATGACTATGTACGAGAAAATGGTATTAGTGTCATAATAACAACCATTATTTATACTTAACTACAAAAACTCGAATAAAACTCACGAGAAATGTTTCATGGTATAACAAATTTCATTAATTTGTTTTTCAAATTCCATAAGCTGAAATGTAAACACGATAAGTTCAATTATATATTTAAAATATTAAATAAAAACTTTGTTGTAATTGTGTTACCACATTAGACATACAAAAAGTATTAGATATGTTTTATTTAATTCGAAAATGCAATTACTTGGGCACTTACAATATTTACGTATATTAAAAAACTTGAGCGATGTCAAGGGACATCCGGATGGAACGAATTGTTAAGTTAGAGAGAGACAAACAGAGAACCACGCGCACGCCGCACTGCTTACAACTCTAGCGAAAAGTGTCGTGACAACTTTTCGTAAGAATTTTTTCCGTCTAGCCCTCTTCACAACGCGCGATAAGGAACTTCGTTCCAATATCCTGTATCATTAGTATAATCAATTTAACATATTGTTTTCCATCCTCACTTCTATCTCGATCGACTACCAGCGTATTTGCTTTCGAGAAAAACCAGTATAGTAGGGGCCAGCATCAATGTCTTCCGTAATTAGCTCGTATGTTTGTCATTGTCAGCCGCAAAGCGCGGTTTCAATTTGTTTTGCGGATTAAACCGTCACTTCGCTTTACTGTATAGCGGAGAATCATTTTACAGCTTTGAAGAATATATCGTTTGTGTGTACATTGTCTGAGTCACATTTACGTTAGTCTAATCGTGTTCGAATTTTTAGTGCGAAAGAAAACAGTAGTAATTTTTTTATAAATTTAGTTTCACGATTTGTATTCAGAAAAGCATGACTATGGATAATTACACTCGCTGTTACCCACCGCTTTGCCTGCGTGATGAAAGGAAATTCACAAGGAAATGAGAATTTTCACCGCGGAAAAAGTAACCTATATAACTTTATAGCTTCCTAACTATATCCTGATGAAAAGTTAATCATGAAATCAAATGCTGAGTAGTCTACCTAATCACGGGTACAGACTAGTATTTGAATATATTTATTGTATTTTAAGGTTTAAAATAAATGTATTATAAGTGAAAAATTGTGAATAAGTATTTGTGATTAAACGTATTTTTCCTTATTTCTTTCAAATCGTATGAATATATTAGTCATGATTATTATTAGACTAGATAAATAAATCTATATACTTATAATAAATCTGTAGAGAGGCCAATTCTGTACAAGAAATATATTTAAAAAAAAACTATGAAGGGGTGATAAGGGATCGCTACTGATGCCAAAAATGCAATCAGTAAAATTTTTGTCTGTCTGTCTGTCTGTCTGTCTGTCTGTCTGTATATTCGCTATAGAAACAGAAACTACACGACGGATTTTAACCAAATTTGGCACAATTATTCTTCATACTCCTGGGCAGGTTATAGTAAAAGAATTATGTAAATCGGTGTAGAAACACCAAAGTTATACATGAAATACGCTATAAGTCATCGCGCGTGAATACACAATCATGCCATAAGGATTATTTTTGTGTATCAGTTGCCGCGTTCGACGCGCTTCGCGGCGGGAGCTATAAAAAGGCGGCGGGTCTGCACCCGTTTCGCGTTGTCACGGCATCACGTGTGAACGGCTGAACCGATTTCGATAATTCTTTTCTATTATATTCCTTGAAGTACGAGGATGGTTCTTATGTAGAGAAAACGTAAATATGTTCCACGGGCGAAGCCGGGGCGGACCGCTAGTAAATAAATAAATTAATTAATATTATAGGACATTATTACACAAATCGACCTAGTCCCACAGTAAGCTCAATGATGATGGTTTATGTACAATAAAATAATAGGCTATGTGTTTGGGAACAAAACTTAACGATAATGATGCCTAGGAAATTAAATTGAGCGTAAAATCAGCAGTTATCTGCTTTACGAAGACCAGAATCTAAATGAAACGCAGTAGCCGATCAGAGTTTCTAGTTCACTGCTAATTAAATTCTTTTCTACAGAAGCTTTCCGAAACTAATTTCGATAATTTCACGATTAAATACTGCTTCTAAATTATGAAATAGTTAATGTTTTGAGTTTGAGTTTATGTAAATTGTGATTATAGATTTGACCATATAATCTTCTTATATATAAAAATGAATCGCAAAATGTGTTGGTAAGCGCATAACTCGAGAACGGCTGAACCGATTTCGATAATTCTTTTTTTATTATATTCCTTGAAGTACGAGGATGGTTCTTATGTAGAGAAAACGTCAATATTATGTACCACGGGCGAAGCCGGGGCGGACCGCTAGTATCTAATATATTTATCTTAATCTTAATACTATTATAAAGGCGAAAGTTTGTATGGATGTATGGATGTTTGTTAATCTTTCACGTAAAAACTACTGAACCGATTACAATGAAATTTAGCACACATATAGAGGGTAACTTGGATTAACACATAGGATAGGTTTTATCCCGGAAATCCCACGGGAACAGGAACTATGCGGGTTTTCCTTTGAAAACGCGGGCAAAGCCGCGGGCGGAAATCTAGCAATATAATATAAGTGTAGTATAGTAGTAGTATAAGTGAAGTCCTATGTCTCCAAGTGAGGGTAAGGGGCAAATATATTATTATGCATCTGTTTCGCTGATCGATTTTTCTTTAGGGACAAGTACGTGATCAGCCTTCTGTGTCCTGCCAGACTGAGACATTTTTTTTTCTTCGCCTCCACCGGGAATCGAACCCAGGAGTCAGGACCCCTCGGTTCTACGCTCACGCGACAACCACTGTACCAAGGAGGCGGTGACCATAATAATGATACTATGTATTAATTTCCTGATAACTTCTAGGTACACGTAAATTTAAATTTATGATTAACAAGAAAATTCCTAAAAAACGGTCGTGATTAAATTTACGATTATTGTGTTTTAAATGCTAGAACTGCTGCGTTTATTTACTTTGATAACATAAGAACATCTCTTTATTCATCAGTGTCACAAAGGTTTTAAAGAAAATCCCTTTGTCCTTTTCTATGCCCGTATAAACTCACTTACAATTACTCCACTGTGCTTTAGATGTTCAAGTGCAACGTTTACTTTTGTTCCAAGAATCTCGCCTTTTACAGGCGTTGGACCATTATTCTTGCATTAGATTTGTGGTCGTAGTAATAGCGGGTTATCTAAATTATTTTAATTTAGTTTAAAAAAATGTTGTACATTAAAACATTTATGAAACAATCAAAATAAAGAGTTCTTGATAGTTTATCTTTGAAGGGTAAGACTTTGAATGAATGAATGAAAAATTATTTATAGCACAGTAAATAACATGTAAATAACATGCAGAGGGTGGTCTTGTCACTATAAGCAATTTCTGCCAGACAACGCGGACTTTGTTCTTTATTAATAGCTAAGAAAATTACCTAGTATTATGAGAAATATGATAAATAAATTACATGCAATCTATGCAGACAATTTTATACAAAATGCTACCTTGTTGCTCGGTGGCGATCTCTACCAGATAATTAATGGATCCACTCTTCCACCGGCTCAAAATATAATATGTATTGTACTAAACTAACATAAAAGACGTAATATTATAATTATGTTAAAAATTTTCGCTATAACTAAGGCCATAGCTTTAGTATCTATTTCAAGGCAGTTAGACGAGCTGAAATGAAAGGATAGAGGTTGGCAAGATCGATTTGGTTTTTGTTTGTTCTGTAACATAAAATAGTGAATGGTTATGTGGCTATTAGAAAGGAATGAATGAGGTGAAATTAAAAAAAACTACAAAATCAATATGACATTGAAACTTAACAGCAAATAAAAAATATGCAATAGGAAAGACGGGAAAAAGTCACGATGCAAACTCACAAACAAAGCATGTTAAAATAGGACCTGAAAATTTTATAAAAACCTTCATTACATCCATATGTTGACATCGATGAAGTTAACTTAAAAGTTGAAGTTAAATAACTAATTAACACTTAATAATGTGATAGGAATAAAAAATCACCGAATACTTTATACGTAACTAGCAGTGCCTCGGTTTCACCCGCATTGCTACGCTCTTGTTGGTCCCGTGATGCGGTGATGATATTATATAGCCTTTTTAACCTTCCTCGATAAATGGGCTATCACCGAAAGAATTTTTCAAATCGGACCAATAGTTCCTGAGATTAGCGCGTTCAAACAAACAAACAAACTCTTCAGCTTTATAATATTAGTATAGATAAAAGCACTTCATACATTTTATCGTAAAGGGGAAGTGAAATTCAATAATATTTTTAAATTTATTCCATAGATAAATATCGTCCATTTCATATTCTATGAAAACAAATAGTTGAAATACTAAAATTCCCGAGAGAGTGCTTACAAAGCTTTTGTAGGAATAGTTTTTTGTATTATTGTACTTTGAACAGCGGTTGGAAACAGTTTTTTTGTTGTTATTTACAATGGAGTTTTATTTAAATTGGATTATTATATACCAGTACTACATTCTTCTTAATATTAATATTTTTTAATATAGACTTAAACTTGATAAGGGAAATTTACTATTATTCAAGTCGTGTCAGTGAGAAGGTCTATATTATATTCGTAAGTAAGTTTTCTTCAAAGCTACATCAATCAATTCTCACAAGGTTACTTAATTTATTCCTTATTTACTTACTGAATTTATTTATACCTTGTAAGGTAAATAAATATATTAAAGAATCTCTCTACAAAAACGTTTGTACCAACAAAGAGAAGGTCTCCTGGTCTTTTGGAAGGCTTCTAAATATGTTGTAGGTAATGCACCGTCCAACTCAAAAAGTACAAAATCATATGCACAAAGACACACACGCACACATACACTAGATTTTTGTGTTTTCTTCATAGATAATACTAGCTTTCTTTGTAATTTAATTTATTTATTGTGTACACAAGGTTTTTATTATGATAATGTGTTCAGGGTTTCTCATTGAGAGTTGATACTGGTGCATGAATATTTTTTTATATTATTTTACTAACATTTCATATTAAAGCAAAGGGTTCAAAGGTACATGAGATTAACTTTTATAATATAGCGAATGAGATTACGTTAAGAAATAATAGAAAATACATTCATTTTATGATAATTACATTTTTGAATTGAGTATAATTTCTTTTGACTTTCGTATAATATGTATCGATAACAACACATTTTTATAAAATCGCTTTATACTCAATGCGACAATTTTGGAAGGTATTAATAAAAGTGAAGAAAATATTATATAATATTACATCTAAAAGAATTATGAACCAAAGGTTGACTACACCTCTGTTACATTTCCACTGCTTATCTGAAAAATATAGAAACTTTGACAATAGCGAAAGTTTGACAGTGAAATATGTTTGCTAAAGTAGAATTTTGTAAATTTATCGTGATATCGGCTTCCTACTACCGAATTATTCGCTAACTTTTAAACTAAATTAACATACAGCAGTTTTTGTTTCCTTTTGTTACCGGAATATCTGAAAAGTTTCCTAAGTTTTCTTTAATCGTTTTGAAAAATCGAATAATCTAAAGATTGATCGATAAATTGTTATGCTTATAACAAGCAACTTATCTAAAACAAGATGCGATAACATATAAAAAATAATAATAAGAAATACTTACTTTTATAGGTTACATATTCCTTATATTATTATCATCAATCATTTTACTACAGTCTTTAACTCGAGTTCAAATCTTTGAAGCTCACAAGTTTTAATGTTTTCTAAAACTTTTGAAGCGAAACTTCTTTATGCGCGTTGTGAGTTAGATTTCAAGGTCGCGCCATGACAATACCGTCACGTCATGGAGTAAGGCGACGATTTTGGTAATTCTGAATCTTGCCAAAGGAATTTCACTTCTGACACGTGTGCTCGGCACTCGCTCTACCTACATATTGTTCGGTCAATTTAAGGTGATGAATTAATTTTTCTAACATTTACGGCCCTTTTCAAACCTTCGTAATTTTTATATTATTAAAGTTGTCGTGATGAAAATTCTTGACAAGAAAGTTCAATAGTAACACAATACGTCTACCGTTTTAGAAACATGATTCCATGATATTTTCTCGATAGAAAAAAAATACAAAGTTCTCATTGTTATTTTTTTATAATCTCTGGCATCTTCAAAATAACAAACGTAAAGTTACGACTTTTTGGATATTAACTATAAAATATACAACCTATACGTCTACCGATTTAGAATTTTGAAATATGCGATGGTTTTGAAATAAACAAGAAATACTTGAAATTAGCGCGCGACCAGCCAATATAGCGAGAGCCGCCCTGTACCTTCCTACCCCGATCGCTGCACGAGTCATTCCCGCTACGGCCGTCACACGGGGAACTTGTGTCGCTCGCGCAATCGTAAAAAAGGGTGACAACATGATAAGACAAAATGAGACAAATGGGGACAATAAAGAAAATAAGAAGAAGAAACATAAAGGTTGGAGAAAAAAGAATGCTTACAATTGGAACAAATTAATGAAGAAGTTGGTTTTATTTTAAATTTGATGATAATTGTATTATAGACGATGTTTGATATGTACCCCTGTTTTAAGTACATAACGAATGTGTAAGATTTTTTTCATTTATAGCATAGATAATCTTTTCAGAAATCCGGAATCCAGAAGGAAAATAAACCCACTGATTGTTCACAATGTGAACCCACTCCTTCGTAAGTACCTTTATTCAGTCAAAAATGTATGTTATCAACGTTCTACTGGTTTTATCGCATGATTCCATTTTTAGCAAAAAGCAACAAAGTGCAAAGAAATAAAAAATCATGGTGAACTTAGTGGAAGTATGGCGGACGTGATATGGAACAGGAGCTCATTGGAGTAGTATTATATTTAAAAAAAATACGAAAAAATTTCAAGAATTACATTTCTTAGTAGGTGGTAGATAAGTATGTTGTATAAAGAATTTGATGTTGATATTTATTTCATTTATACTTACTACACCTGTGCGGGAAATTGCTTAGTACTAAAACAGGTTTATATTCATATTTACATAGTAATGTGAGTTTTAATTTCGAATAATTTTGTGTAAGTATATTAAATTGAGTTCCTGGGTGATCTGGAAACACAATTGGGCCCGGAAGATGGCGCTGCAGTCACTCCTCCTAATCACATGAACCGATTTGGGTGAATATTTGTGTGCACATTTCATTGTTGTGGGATGATTGGTTGATTCGTTTTCACATTAGCTAATATTATGTATTTTTGTTGTAAACTTAATTTAATGTTTATAATACATTATTATTGGTATAAATAAGCCAGTGTTCGTCTCACATTGCTGTACCTGCCTACCTACCCTACCAGGGCCTAACTTTGTTCTGGCTATTTTATTTTGATTATTTGTAATGAATAATTACAATTATAATAGAGTGCAAAAAATAAATACATGCGTCAATATATTTTGTGTTTTTTTTTAAAACAATTTTTCTATTTAAAAAAATATCATTCCGACCGCGGCTTTACCCGCTTGGAATTAGGTTATATCGTGAATCCTGTTTTATCCCACAGAAGTGTTCAGTTCGGATAAAAAGTATCCTATGTGTAAATCCAGGCAATTAGCTATATTTTATCAAAATTGGTAATGTAGTCTTGACGTGATTAAGTAACAACTAACAAAAAAATATACAAATTAACATCCAAAGTTTCGCATCAGTTTTACTGTATTAGTGATATCTTCCACTCTTGACTTTGACTGAGAAGAATTAGGGTTTATAACTTCTTTCAGAAATAGTACCTTTCATTTCTGGGCATGATGTAATATCTACGTCAGCATCAAATTCTATCTAAATCAATTCAGTAGTCCGCGTTATTGAGTACCATTTCATTTTTTCAGAGTAACAATATTTTTTGTTATTTTAAAGATTATTTATAACCTGTATTATTTTGTAATAAAGTAAACATTACGAAATGATAATAATTATTATTAATAATGTCTAAGTAGTTGTTAAAAAGAAGATTATTTGTTTATAAGCAAGAAAATAAAACCAATAAATCAACAATTAAATAAATGTATGACAATACTATAACTGTATGACGACTCCATACATGTTTGTCCCGAGTCGGCCAGCGGCAGCGCGGCGAGTTTGCAAGAATGACTTCGCGCACACCCGCGTTCGCGATAGCGAGCTATTAGACTCCGCCCGCCAAGCAGTGGATTTTTTTTTTGTGTATCGTCTTAATCCAAAAAAATTGAGGTTGCGTAAAAAGTGACGATGCATAAATTCCCATGCGAATATAAAACAATGTTTTTGTAGGGGTGGGATTGATGGGGTTTTCTCACACCTTATAATGTTATGAACATTAAGAGCAATTTTTTATCTTTGAACATTACCTTAAATATTTTGCCGGACTTATAATATGAAATTAAATGATAAATACCTATAATCCATACTAATATTATAAATGCGAAAGTAACTCTGTCTGTCTGTCTGTTACTCAATCACGCCTAAACTAATGAACCAATTTTCATGAAATTTGGTATGGAGATATTTTGATACCCGAGAAAGGACATAGGCTACTTTTTATCCCGGGAAAATGACACAATCCCGGAAATCCCACGGGAACGGGAACTATGCGGGTTTTTCTTTGACTGCGCGGGCGAAGCCGCGGGCAAAACCTAGTAATATAAAACTAGTTGGAGCTCGCAACTCCACGTACTGGGTAGAAAAGTGTAAATTATAATACCTTGTGTACCAAATTTCATACAGATACAAGCTGATTTTGCGTAAAAGAATAACAAACATACATACATTCTTCCATACTTTCACGTTAACCTATCCTCCTAATCTTATATTATAATATTAAAATAATAAGTAGGATTATCACATCACAGTGGTAAATGATAAAAACTAAGTCTGAATAACGATTTAAAAATGCTTCGAAAAGTCCTTAGAAAGCAGACCAATGTTCATGAACTTTTTTGTGTACATATTTATTTATAATTCTTTATTGAACAAAATATGAGAAAACAATAGTATGCAAAAAGAAGTAGAAATACAGAAGCATAATTTGCCCAAAAGGCGGCCTTATTGCTAAACAGCAATCTCTACCAGGCAACCTGGCGGGAGAGGAAATGCAAGAAGATTATGGGATAGTGCAAAAATACAAACAAAGTATTAATGCAAAAACAACAAAAATAAATGTATAATTATATAAACATACACCTACATAAAAATAAACAAAATATTGTATTCGAGAAGTGCTTAATAACAGTACCTGTACTTTTTTATGTACATAATTATTGTATTCCAATAATAATTCGTGAACTATTTTTATACCTAAATCTTGGTGGAACTTTTATCGGTTGTTACCTTAATAAATCGCTATTATTTCGAAATAAAAACACACTTATTTCTTTGTAAACGTTATGAGGTATTAACTAAAGTGGCTAATAGATTGTACTGAAGACGGTATTTAACGAATGACCCTTGGCAAGGTCCAGTTAATGTTTATGAAGTCTTAGAACGGACCTTAGGCTAACAGTCCACTATAACTGACATACTTTATAGAAATATTGAAAATAACATCAATAAATACTTAAAAAATTTAAATTATAATTATGTTAGCGTCTTAATTTTATTGATAAGGTATAACTAATTGAATCATTTACGACTGTAAATATCTATTTTTTATATAATACATATATTTTACCGAAAAACAGTATGTATTTATTTCGTTATTGAAGACATACATTATTTACATTTTGATTAAAAAAGTGCACAAAACAACAGAACACATTTCGTACGAAAAATAATTTCATTTTTTTATTATTTACTAGCTATCCACCCGCGGCTTTGCCCGCTTTGCCTAAAACCAAATAAATTGTTTATCAAAACCTTCCTCCTGAATCACGTATCTATTAAAAAAAACAGCATCAAAATCCGTTCCGTAGTTTTAAAGATTCCGTAGTTTAAAGAAGAAGCATTCACAGGGACAGAGAAAGCAACTTTGTTTTATACTATGCAGTGGTGCTTTAGCTCCACGAAGTTAGTCCAAACATAACTTCAGTGTACAGGTACCCTTAAAATCGGCGAATATACGTTCCGTTTCGCCGGTTTCACCGTAAAACCCTCTCGGTTCCGTTACGGGGTAAAAATGACCCTCCGAAAATAAATCTCGTTAAATTATTACAGGGTTCGGCTAACCCGAAAATGTCCAATTATTGGTCCGTCTTTCAACACGCTCTGCTCGTATTAGGAAAGGGTCAAATTGACCTATATATGGTATTTTTCAATCACTGGCGGGTTGTGTTATGTTTTGATACGTGTTTGCATAAGACCGGCAATATATCCATACTTAATATTATAAATGCGAAAGTAACTCTGTCTGTCTGTCTGTCTGTCTGTTACTCAATCACGCTTTAACTACTGAACCAATTTGCATGAAATTTGGTATAGAGATATTTTGATACCCCAGAAAGGACATAGGCTACTTTTTACCTCTGGACATAGGATATGTTTTATTCCGGAAATCTCACGGGAACGGGACCTATGCGGGTTTTTCTTTGACTGCGCGGGCGATGCCGCGGGTGGGAAGCTAGTTTTCATATAAAAAATATGATCAAAGAGTAGTTTATTATTTTTAATTCATATATTTTTAATTGGTATCCTATATATGAATTTTGTTTAGTTATTAGCAAGTAATTTTCAGTACCTAAGTACTTGAAGTTCTTTACTTATTTGCATATAATAAAGTACTCGAATAATAGATTACTAGCGGTGCGCCCCGGCATATCCCGTGATACCTATTTACGTTTTCTCTACATAAGAACCATCCTCGTAGTTACTTCAAGGAATATAATAAAAAAAGTCGACAATAAATATTCACAGATGTAATTTAATGAAAAATTTACGCAGTATTCTATTTGATTCCTATAACAACATGTATAAAAATACTTATATAAAATAATATAGACTGAAGAAAATTTGTTACATTATTATATTTTTATATTTAATAACGTCCCGATATAAATTTAGTGTAATTTCTACTTTAATTAACGTCCAATCGCAAATACAAACAATCAATCTTTTAAAAGCTTATTAAAAAAAAGCATCAAAATCCGTTCTGTAGTTTTAAAGATTTAAGCATTCATAGGGACAGTGAAACCGACTTTGTTTTATACTATGTAGTGGTGCTTTATAATAACTATCTCTCAATCGCATCAGATTCGGATAAGTACTTTCGAATCGTCAAATTATACAACACTCTGCATAAATACAGCTTTGAGTATCTTTCAATGGACTTTATCTTGAATCAACGAAAGCATAGACATTTTTGGTTTAAATTTGAGTTAAATCCGTCGACTTTTATTTGAAAAAATTTAATTGTATGATAATGTAATTTAAAACTCAAAACCTACCTATCAATTTCAATACGGAGTACACAGAGTTTTGACAATACTTTTGCCTAGTTGTGCCACGCGGTTTTACCCGCATTGCTCCGCTCCTATTGGACTAAGCGTGATGATATATAGACTAAATAGACTTCCTCGATAAATGAGCTATATTATACTGAAAGAATTTTTCAAATCCAACCCGTAGTTCCGAAGATTAGCGCGTCTAACCAAACAAACAATCTCAACAGCTTTATAATATTAGGATAGATTCACAATTTAAAGCAATTTTCTGTAATGAATTTAGATAAATTCCAAAATGGAAGATAATTAATTAACATTTCCAAGAAATAGCGACAATATTTTCCGTCAGACAGTTGGAGATAATAATTAAAAATATTGGACCCGTAGGAGATTACGTAATAAAGAAAACACGGAAAATGTCACGATTTAAATAAATATGAAATTCAATCATTAACAGCCATTTTGAATTAAATTTGTATATTGTCCGATCAATACGCGAGGAAGCATTTGTCAAGTTAATGACAAAGGCCCTTTTGAATACTCATCAGTTCTATTTTGCACAGAGTAGGCAATTAATAGAGATATCAATTATAATTTGTCACTTAGATATTTTCCTACTTTTAAGTTTTTAATCTGTATTTTTATTTCATTTAGCTTGTGTAGAAGAAACTTAGTGCTAGAAATTTCACGTTACTAATTCCATCATTATTATTGACTGTAAGTATAAATTGAAGCTAACATTTCTGTAGCCGCATTCAGCACTTAGGGGTAAATATTATGGGTACGTGACACTAACATAATTTTATGGAAGTTTTCACTTCTTTCGGCAGTCCTATTCAAAAATTATGAACCCATTAAACTTAATTCTGCTCTACAAACTTGTTTGAAAAATCTGTAATTTAGCAAATGCAAAAAGCTCTTATTTATTTTCGTATATTTGTCTATTAGATTTAATGTAGGTGCATGTTCTGTATAGGTTAAAATGCTGCATAAAATACAAACATCACACAATTTTCAATTTTATAAATTTCCATAAACGCCAACGCTATAAATATACAACTCTCTACCATCAAATTACTCTAGACTCATTCAAAAATTCCCGGCATCTTATTTATAGGCAATTTGCAAAATTGCCAGAAACAAATATCTGCGTAGAGGTGTTGAAGCTGTTTTTGTTATTCATTACAAAATTGAATTTGTCTTACATTGTAATATGATTATAGTGATTTATGAAGTAAGTCTTATCTTATCTTAATATATATAATATATAAATCTCGTGTCACAATGTTTGTCCTCAATGGACTCCTAAACCACTAAACCGATTATAATAAAATTCGCACACCATGTGCAGCTTGAGAGATAGGATAGTTTAAACATGTAGGTACCACGGGCGAAGCCGGGGCGGACCATTAGTGTATTATTACAGATATGGATTAATATAATCTGTTTTGCGTTGGGAAACTGTTTTTGTGGAAATATTTTTGTTTATATGTAATGCAGCACTCTCGGGAGTTTTATTAATAAGGCACTGTATCTATTAATCACTACTAACAATCTAAAGCTGTGTCTAAAGTCTAATTGATAATGTTAATAATATAGTGGCATTGATATTTAAATATTTAAATGATCATGATGAAATTTTCAATTTAAAAGCGTTGCATATTGTAATCATATTTCGTTACTGTAATAAATTATCTTCAATAATCACTTGATAATTACAGTTCACCAACAACGAAATATTACAATATATTACAATATGTAACTCCTCTAATGATAATTAACCTGTTTTTACAACACCTTGTTTAAATATTTTACGATAATTTATTTAAACTAAATTATTTAAAACCCTACCATTTATTTATCAACGAAAGCGAAGCGAAGCGAACGCATTTAGTTCGTAATTATTCATTAGTTCACGCGTTTTCCCTCAAACACGACAGAATTTGTGTTTAATAGTTGGTTTGATGTTTCATGAATATTTACGGGCTCGAACTTGGAACCTTTCATTGTGGGTAATTGAAATATTAGTGACTCTGCAATTTTAAGTGATATTTTGTAAGAGTATTGATGTATGTGAATGGATTCAGTTTTTACGTTGATTTTATTTTTGTATCCTTTGTTATTTTTTGTCATTGTAACTGTGATTTGTTATTTTTTATATTAAAGAGTCAAGAACTTAATTTCATATTTTAAAATTTGTATTGTAACTAGCTGTGGCCACTGTGTTTCTATTGGTCTATCTAACACTGAAAGAGTTTTTTTTTTCAAATCGGCCCCGCAGTTCCTGAGATTAGCGCGTAAAACCAATCCAACAAACATACTTTTGTTATTGGATACTATATTGTACCCAAAAATAAAATTCTTCAGATAAAATAGAACACAAATTTACATACCACCTGCACTTTGTGAATAGACCATCAATATTCAAGCCATGACTCGCTAATAATACTTTAAAATTCCATCCAATCGCGATGGCGGACACCAATAACGTAAAAAGGTTAGGTTATATGTACATAATACTAGCTTTCCGCCCGCGGCTTCGCCCGCTTTGTCTAAAACATAATAAATTATATACTAAAACCTTCCTCTTGACCTTCCTCTTGAAACCTTCTCTTCTCTATCTATTAAAAAAAACCGCATCAAAATCCGTTGCGTAGTTGTAAAGATTTAAGCATAGGTACATAGGGACATAGGGACAGAGAAAGCGACTTTGTTTTATACTATGTAGTGATAGTGATTCTGATTTGGTTTTAAGTAAGGGCGCGTTCCCACCGGGTCGTGACGACAGATAATCGTGTAGTTTTAAGTGTCGTGGCTTATATGTTTAAATGGGGGTGTTCACATTTAGAACGACACAATTTACTGTCGTCTACAACAGTTTTTGCAGTGACGACACTTTGTCGTGACAGTGGGAACGGCAAGCACGACAGTCGTAAAACGATAAAAAAATCGTGGACGGCAACTCTATGTAGACGAACACGTGTTTTCCCTTCCCTCTCGCACCCGCGCGCCCCTCGTGTCTGTACTCGGTTTGCTTTTCCCAACCCAAGCGAACGCAGAGGCGACTAGATTTGTAGCTTGCTGATGATGCGAGCGATCTTAGCGATCCAATGGGAACAGCTAGATACGACAGTCGCTAAACGATAAAAAATGTTGACGACAAACAATCGTTATAATGGGAACAGGTAGAGACTACAGTCGTCGAACGATAAATTAGTCGTTACGACATAGTGGGAACGCGCCCTAAGGTATTTTGGGTGTTCAAAGAGTTAAAATAATAATATAGCTTCACAATTTCTAAGAATGGGAATTAACATAGTTATTTTGTGTAGAGGATATTTTGTACCTGGCTTTACATAAACAATATAAATTTGTAAATAACCTTTCCAAAATGTCCCCAATTAGGATACTAAGCAATAAAAAGAAAACATACTATCTACATATGAAGATACATTATCATACCCTCTGATCACAGTTTTATAGATACCTATATAAAAGTACCCAACCTACCTACTACATAGAGAATATTATAGTATGTATAGAGAATATACTTTACCTTCTAATCACGCTTTTATATAATATATTCAATAAATTCACCCTTCATCGTTCTTTTTCCGTCAAGCGTATAACACTTGTAATTGTATAAAACCCGAGGCAACGATTGTAATGATTATAACCAAAATCCGACAGCCCTCCGTAATGGTGGCTCTACATTAGTGCCGCGAATTCACACATGAATTCGCCGCGAACACACGGCATAAGGGTGTTTTTCCGCCAATAATGTGCCTGTAAGCGAAGCTATGAAATGTCTTCTATTACACAAAAAAATGTGCGAGGATGTGTAGCGAGGGATGTGTCTGTAAATAACCAATAGTATCGCTTCAAACGCTAAACGCTTCAAACTTCAAACTAAATGAAACGATATGATTGGTTCTTTACAAACACATCCCTCGCTACACATCCTCGCACATTTTTTTGTGTAATAGAAGACATTTCATAGCTTTCCAACGAATCTCGCATCATAAATTTTCTTCGCACAGCTTTTGTGGAAGCTCCAACACATTTTCACAGCACAGCTGTCAGCTAGACATCTCATTTTTTTGTATTATGTTTTTCTTAACTTACCTCGTACTTATTTATAACTAGCTGTGTCACGCGGTTTCACCCGCATTGCTCCGCTCTTGTTTGTCTAAGCGTAATGATATATAGCCAATAGCCTTCCTCGATAAATGGGCTATCGAACACCGAAAGAATTTTTCAAATCGGAAGAGTAGTTGCTGAGATAAGCGCGTTCAAACAAATAAACTTTTCAGCTTTATAATTAACTTTAGATGTTATTGTTGTCTGTTTAAATAAATGATTTCTTTCTTTTATTTAGAACTGTCTACATTCACATTCATAGAGCTTAACCGCGCGAGTGTGGAGCCGCCATAAAACTGAACAAAAATAAAGCCTTGCGTGAAAATATTCGACGTACCGTAAAATGAGATTACATAGCTATTGAAAATAATTTGGCTTAACACTAAGGGTGAGACGAGTTTTCGGTGATCATGAGAAAGGGAGAGACATTTTAATGTTATAAAATATAAATCACGTGTTGGTTTTTCTGTCAAGGTAGTTAGGTGGAAATTGTATTATTCATACATACTCATGTTAAATGGTTCTTGTTAATAATAATATAAAGAAAGATATGAATTGAACAACAGTAATAATTATTCAATGGGTAATTCTTTAAAAATTTTCGTTCTTTTGATGCTTAATCATAATATTTAATGGTTTTGAAACAAAATTACCTATTTAACATATTATAAAACAATTAATATACACCTAATTACTTTTTGGCTTATTATTTCGTACAAAATTGAAGATTATAAAATTAATTATTGTCTGCTTCTCAACGAATTTTTCACCAATTTCGATGTAACAACACAAGCTTTTGACGACTAGCAACTAGATGAATCTTATGTAAGTTCGTATAATTTTTTACGTAGCTTAGGACGTAAAAAAATATGTAAAAAGAACGATGGAAGATAAAGAAAATCGTACATTTTACATAGACATGATACTAAAAATTTTCTCGTAACTTTTCCGAACGTTATTTTTCCCTTAAGCTTTGGCACATAAGCCTTGCGGTGTGAGTGACGCAAGATTCCTCCATAAATGCATAAATAATGAGATTTTATTACACTGAATATTGTATGGAAATATCTGAACTGAATATTGTATGAAAATGACTGAAAAATACATGTAACTTACGGTACTTGTCTATTTCAATTTGAGGCTTTTTTCATCACTACATAGTACAAAACAAAGTACCTTTTTCTATCCCTATGTATGCTTAAATCTTAAAAACTACGAAAAGGTTTTGACGCGGTTTTTTTAATAGATAGCACCGAAAGAATTTTTCAAATCGGACCAGTAGTTCCCGAGATTAGCGCGTTCAAACAAACAAACAAACAAACTCTTCAGCTTTATAATATTATAGTATAGATAAGGTTTTAGACAAAGCGGGCGAAACCGCGGGTAGTTCTGAATTTTGTGTAGACTAGGTAGGGGAAGTTATTTTGAGAATTCCTAGATTATGGTTTTAGAAGTCTCTCACGCTAGTGTTCAAAGTAATCCAAACAATAGAATGAACAAACACACCCACACATTTACATCTTATTCATCAGTTTATGTTACATGTTTGCAAATATTACATATTATGTATTCTATTTTTCATCAGTCGTTTAATTAATAGTCTAGCCTCTTTGTTAAAAAGCGCTTTTCGAACAGCTTGAATTGTGAGTGTTGCATTTCCAAACATGACGTCATTTACCCGATTGTCTTATGAAAATAAATCATACTAATATTATAAATGCGAAAGTTTGTGAGGATGGATGGATGTTTGTTACTCTTACACACAAATACTACTGAACCGATTACAATAAAATTTGGTATGTAGGTTGCTGAAGAACCAGAATAAGCCATACGCTACTTTTTATGCCGGAAATCGCACAGGAACGGCATCTATATGGGGTTTAATTGAAAACGCAGGCGGAAATCTAGTAAAATAATAATCCGACATCTTCTTATATATAAAAATGAATCGCAAAATGTGTTGGTAAGCGCATAACTCGAGAACGGCTGAACCGATTTCGATAATTCTTTTTTTATTATATTCCTTGAAGTACGAGGATGGTTCTTATGTAGAGAAAACGTAAACATGTACCACGGGCGAAGCCGGGGCGGACCGCTAGTTGAAAATAATTATTTTTTGCACTTCAAAGAATAAGAAAACTTCGCGTTGAAATTGGAAATTTACACTCATCGCCCCTATATCTTTTCGACTTAATCTGACCTTATTATTCCGTCAATTGGCATCATCTAATGAAAACAGACATCCACAATATTACAATACAAAACGAAGAATTTCATCCTGTCCCAAAGCGATAAAAATATTTTCTTTTCAATTTCATTTTAATTAGCCCCATTCATTTTTGATGTAACGCTATACTTTCGTATAAAACAAAATATTGTTTACTGCCAGCGAATTTAAACTTTAACACTCCAATAATAAGGATCATAATAGTGTGCTCATCGTGGTTTTACAAAAACAACTTTTTCGAGTACCCTCGTAATGAAGGCCCTTTTCATTAATGAGATCTTCAAAGAAAATATATATTTACCAACGCTTATATATCTGTATTTAGCTGACTTAGCTGAATTGATGACAATTATAAATAACTATTTGAGTTATTAATTACATCGTCTAATTTATTTCACTTTTGTTTATGTGAAAATTCGAGGATAAATTTGTGAGTTGTCTAATAATGTTTTATGAATAAATGCTTGGTAATAGATAGTAGGTATTTTCTGTAGTAATAGGTCGTTTAAGTACTCAAACATTTATTTATTCAATCATATTTCTTCTCAGCACTTATGAATCGTCATTACATAATATTTTAACAATTATCACCGATTCGGAAAGTATCTATGGAGAAGAACCGGCAAGAAACTACATAGTTGCTCTTTTAAAATCACGTCAATATAACATTTTACATAATATTATATAACTAATGAAGTATCAGAGGTTATGTAGAGCGAATGTAAATATGGATTAATAATACTTTTTCCCTTGGCTTTTCTAACCAAAATGAAACTAAAATCACCTAATTGACGGGCGCACAATAAAAAAAACTAAAATAAGCAGAATATTAATCGTGACATAAAACTATACAGTTGTTAATTAATAGTAAATTTTAAAAAGAATCATTACTTTTCTTTAGAAAAATGTTGATACAATTTTAAAATAGTCACAGCTTTGGCTCTATCTAATAAAAATAGCGACCATTATTTTTTCAGTTGTCACATAATTTTCGATAACACCACTGTAGTATTTGGCAACTTTATGATCCAATGAGTCACAATTTATTCCAGTATGAATTGATATAATATTTCATCCGTCACTCCGTATGTCTGCAATCGTTTATGTTTGATTTATTGCGACTTAAGTAAATCGGTTAATTAATTATTATGTGTGTAATTTAGTGTTTAGAGGGCTACAAATGTATAAACATTGTCAGTTTATATGTGTGAAATGCACACAGTCTGTCTCCAAGTAGCCTCAGCTTGTTTGTGTGAGTGCGCTTGTGTGTG